>CANTUR010000162.1:1800000-2010000 GCA_947683625.1 Mallotus nudiflorus
TTAATTTAATAAATAATTAACTAAAATAATAATTAAAACTCAATTATTCCCCTTAAAATATTTATACACTGTAATGACTGAATATTTTTAAATTATATAAAATTATTTTGAGATTTTTAGTGTTAATAATATTTTAAATTTTTAAATATTAATATTGGTGAATATTATTTAATTATTTTTTAAAATATTTTCTTACATAAAGGACATATTTGGATATTTTTATTGTTATTGTTATTGTTATTGTTGTTGTTGTTGTTGATGTGCGTGTGCATGTGTTATATTTATGTATTTGTGTTAGTATGTGTGTGTGTGTGTGTATATAAAGAAAAAAAAAGTCAATTTTCGGGTCAAAGCCTCACCTTCGCCACCTATTCTTTTGTCTTTTTTTTTCTTTTTCTTCTTCTTTTTCTTCCCGCCATTGCAATGCCACCCAACCACCGTCCTAGCTTCACTAGCCACCACCAACACCACCCAACCTCATCACCATCCTCCCTCACCTTTCCACTGCCGCTTGGAGCCCTGTTAATGCCAGAATCCGCTTGTTGCCGTGTGGGTGCTATAATAGTTGCAATGAGTTTTTGGTCAATTAAGCTCAAGTTTTTGCACTCGTTAGACTCCTCTCAACATGTACTTCTCGATTCTCAACTCGTTTCAACTCTACGACATCCGATTAGTTAGATATCTCTAAGTTTAGTTTATGTCTATTTTAGGTTTTTATTTTTTTAAGCTTGATCATGTTTGATTCTTGATAATCCTTTAAGTAATGTTGAAGTATGCAAATTAAGCTTCCTAAATATATTTTTAGTTTATTTTTTTGAATTTATTTGAATTATGGGTAATTATTGAATTTTTTAATAATTAAAAATGAATTTTTATTAAGTATGTGTTTTATATGTTTATTATGGAAAATTAGGTTAATTAGTATAGTTAATTTAAATTATTAATTTTAGAAGTGAGGAAATAAATTTTAGTAATTTTGGTTAATTTTTTAATAATATTTAGTATTGTGTTTTTTAGATTTATGGGTAAAATATGTATTTTTATTGAAATTATAGTTAAATAGCATGTTTTAAATAATTTTGGAATAATAAATGATATTAAAATAATTTTTATGAATTATTTACTATTTTTAACTAATTAATAATAATTTTTGAAAATATATTCAAATAATAAATTTATTAACTATTTTTGTGATTAAATGAATTTTTAACTATCTTTAATATATATTTGGACTATTTTAGTAATTAATTGTAAATTTTACTATTTTATGTTGAATATTTGAAAATTTGGATTTTTATTAATATTATATAATTTATTTGAGATTTTATTTAGTTGATGTAAAAATAATTATATTTAATGTTTTTGTTATTTAGATAAATTGTATTTGGTATTTTATTGATTTTTGTGCAATTTAATGATTTTTGTTATATTTATTATTTAATATTGATTTTATTGTGAATTATGAATCTTGGTTAAGAATTGTGTAGTTCGGGGTCCCAACCTGAGATGTTGAGTTATTGTGAGTATAGAAGAGTGTTTTCTTGCAGGATCAACTCTACTTTCAATAGAGAGATGTTCGTTTTACAGATGAAACTCTGTTGATTTTTTGGTAGAATTATCGTAAAACGTGATGTTGGGTCAATCCTAAGTTTTTGTATTTTAGCTGGATTTTGATTCTTAGATCGAGTCTTCCTTTAGAATTCTTAGAAGTATAAGTTAGGAATTTATTCTGATACTTGTTATTATTTATTTTTTTAGTTGCGCCGAGACCGAGGCCTATCGAACCAGACCTGTCGAGTTTGTCTCGAGGAGCATAAATTTGTGAGTTATTATTTTATATATACATTGCATGTAGATACATGATTATGAGCATTCATGTTTTCATTATGTATTTAAACATGAATTATTTCATTAAATGAATAAATATATTTTTGGTATACTTTTAGTAAATTTTTTATATATGTGATGTATATATGACATATATGCTTGATATGTTTTTAATATATATTTAATATATATGTGGCATATACATGTTAGCATGTTTTAGTATATTTTGACATATACTCAGCATATATACATATTTGGTATATTTGTGGTGTATGTTTAGTATATAAGCGGTATATCCTTTTTAAATGAATGCTATTATGTTTAAATTATGTAATTTATTATTTTCCATTAAATTTATGATTTATTAAAGGATATAAATAGAACGTGCTATTTAATGGGCTATGCTAGGACTGTTGCGCAACATTAAGTAGAATCAGGTTGAAATTTTGATGTTTGATTATGAATGAGAATATGGAGATTTTTGGTTATTAGAAAAGGCGGTTGCGGATCCTCGGTTGACCTAGTGTACTCGGGGCTAGTCATGCTAATAGTGAGATTACGGATCCTCAATTGACCTAGTGTACCTGGGGCTAGTCTACTACCTTGAGTTGGACAAATGAATACTTGGAGTTTTGGATAAGTTAGTTGGCTATTGATTTTATGATTAAGGTTGAAACTATATTAGGATTCTATTTGATCCTTCATTTAAATAAACATTTTTCTGCATTTATTATATATAAAAGTAGATTTTAGCATCTATGTGAAATGCTTGTATATATTTATATATATACTCATGCTTGACTGTATATGATTTAGGTTGCATGCATATATATTATAATAATTCACTCAGTGAGGTTTGACTCCCCTTAATATTTTTTTCAGGAGATTCTTCTTCAGACCTCAGTAGTAGATCTCTTCACCGATCTTCTTCAGCCCCTACTAGATTATGTAAATTTATTATTTGAACTCTTATTGTACTCTATAGACTACTATAGTAGTGTATTGTATCAGTAGCATGTTATTTTGGTCTTAAGATTTGTATAAAAATATTGTATAAATATTTTTACTATGATATGACATTTAAGATTTATTTTTATATATATTGATTAAAGTTTTAATTCTAATGTACTTTTATTTATTTATTTCATGCATTTTTATTTTTAAGGCTTGCTATGGGTTCAAGATTTAAAAGAATTCCCATTCCCTAGCGCCGGTCATGACTCCCAGTTTGGATCATAACATACAGACTCATCAACATATATATTTACATACTCACTTAAATAATTATTTAATAATAAATTCAATAGAAATAATGTTTAAAACTCTTAAATCCATAAAATAAAATTATCACTTTAAATCCTCAATTTAAATTAACACTTAAATAAAATTCAGGTCATAAAATGAGATGACATATGCACATTTAAGATTGTGTAGGTTGTTATTGCGCAATAAACAATAGGGCACTTGATTGCAGGATGGCGAAGGGGGAAGGGCCACTCTGTGCTAATGTAGTTGAAGGGTTAGCCTTCAAGTGTTCCTAGTGAATGAATTTGTGATGGCCTATTGTAGATGACGAGGTTTAGTGCGCGTCCAAGATTTTAGGAACCGTGACACTGTTTAAGCTCAAGGCTCTAGGGAACACACTACCATATCGTAAAGACATGGCATGGAGATAAGGAGTCATCACCTAAGGTAATAACTGGAATAAATCGAAAGTGGTGGTACTCGATTCTCTAAATGAAATCTAGCACCACAACTAGGAAATTCTTAATATGGAATACTAACTTCTTTTAGTCTTGTGTTCATTTAGAATTATCTTATTAATTAATAAATTATTCCCTATTTACATGCAATTTCATTTAAAACCTAATTTAGCATACATCTAACTCGAAGGTAACTAGTAATGAAAAAGCATACAAACAATGCATTCATAAAATTCAACGTCCCTAAATTAGTCTAATCTATATTGATTTTAATTTAAGTGAGCTAAGTCTACATTTTATTTACAAGTGAAATAAAGTTAAATGTGGCCTACATTTTAAGCTAATTAATGAGTCTAAGTCTACTTGTTTTAATTATAATGTTTTTATAGACAATTGATTTGGATGGATTGGTGGGCTAATTCTAATTTAACTTTAAATGAAATGAAATGATCTTAAATATATTTATTTTAAAGGAAAAACTTTAATGGGCTGAGTTAAATCTAATAAATTTTAATTAAACTAAAGTGGGCCTAAGTCTAAATTAACCTAAATGGGTCCAAATTAATTTTAAAGTTAATTAAACTTAAAACCAATTTTAAAAGGCCTATTATTAAATGGATTAGAGATGAATGTGGACTTGGGGCTCAAAACAAAAAAAAATAAAGGAAAGCCCAAAAAACATAAAAAATAAAAAATAAAAACAATTAAACAAAATAATCAAACAAGCAACTAATTATTTCTTTTAAAACCTAATTTGATTTCATGCAACCTAAATTAACTAAATCCATAATTGATTTTAATTTAGGTTTTACCAAATGAACATAATTACTAATTAATTTTAATATGGAAAAGTAAATTTTCACTATTCCTACGTACAAAGAATAAAAAAACTAATTAAATACACAGCCCAATATAAATAAACAAAACAAACATAATATAAAAAAGAATAGAAACAAATAAAAACCTAAAATCTACATGATTTAATATCTATGACATCCCATGGATCTTAATGAATTGATTTTAATCCAATCACGGGCTCTATACTCCACAATACTCCCACCACCATTTGCTATCATAGAGAAAACATACAAAATAATATGTTGACCATTTGCATGATTAAACTCATAATTTTGGACTTTGAAAAAAAATTTTGATACTAATAATTTCAACTAAGTGTGTAGGGAATTATATACCAAGCATATACATTTTTGGATGAATAGTGATTTTTGGGCTAATTCAACCTCTGAGATTCAAAAAGGCTTTTGACATCTTTAGAGCTCTATAATAAGAAAATGATCTTCTTTAATTTTAAATTAGACATCTTAAGCTTTCTAAATTGAGCTTTATTGTTAAAATCCAAGCTCAATTGAGAATGAAAATCTTCAGTTGAAGTTAGCATATTTAGCTTGCATTTTAGTTTGTACAGCTCTTAGTATTTCAGTAATATCTTGAGGTACAGATGTCAAATTGAAGTGATTTAAAGTTTTATACAAATATAAGACAATTATCTATAACTTTTCTGAAGAACATTTATGCTGATTTGATCTTCTTCAGTCCTATTCATGAGCATCTCACTAGCCAGTCATGAGTTATCCTCTTTTTGGTGTTCTTATTGAAACACTTGGGATTTTATTTTTGAGTGAGCCTTGAAAACTCAGGTTGTAAGGTTGTAAAAGTGAGGCATAAAACTCTTGTGTAATCTCAATCTTATGAATAAGATTATGAATGATTGAAAATCCTAACTTGGGGATAAGTTAGGTGGAGATTTAGGATTATTGTTGAATTCGAACTCCTTAAATCTTTGTGTCCTTCATTCTTCCTTCTCAACTTCCATTTAATTCTTGTAAAGAATTCTTTTAATTTCTCATTTTTATTTGATACTCATATTCACCCCCCCCCCCTCTAGGACTCTTTTCAATTGGTATCAAAGCTTGAATTCTTGGAACTTCATTGCTATAATACAAGATCATAAGGAGTGAATCATAAAAAAATTTTCTCTTAGGCCGTTTTTTGATGGTAGTGACTATCCTCATTGGAAATTCAAGATGGAGCTATACCTTGATTGTGATTCTATCAAACTTTGGGACATTGTCCTAAGAGGTTGGGAACCACTTATAACTATCATTGATAGTGTGGTAAGTACTCTTACAAGAAGTCAATGGAGTATTGATCAAAAAGAAGAAAATCATAAAAATAAAAAGGATATGATCACTCTAGTCTCCTCAATGATAAGAGAAGAAGAAGGAAAACTTCAACATTACATTTCAGCCAAAGATATGTGGGACACCTTAGAAAACCACTATGAAGGCAACATTCAAGTAAGAAGTAAGAAGATTCAACTTCATATGTATGAATATGAACTCTTCAAAATGAAGCCTCAAGAATCAATGACAAAAATGACAAACAGTCTCAATGCTCTCCTCACAACCCTTAAGAAACTTGGAAAACATTTCTCCAAGAAAAAGGTAAACAATAAGATTTTAAGAATCCTACCAAATAAGGATTGGGAATCTCTTGTTACCTCAATTGAAGAAGCTTAAGACCTCTATACTCTATCAACCAATGTCCTTATTGGTAAGCTCACCATCAAGTAAAAAGGTAAAGAATAAGAAAAGAAAGAAGAAAAGAAAAAATCATTGCTCTAAAAGCTCTTCAAGAAGATAGTAAAAAGGAAAGCATCAAAGATTCTAGTGACGAATATGGTGACATTGCCATGCTCACTAGGAACTTCAAGAAGTTCTTGAGAAAGAAAAACTTCTCAAGAATAAGGGACTTCATCAAGAAGTTCAAAGGAGATGGGAAGAATAAACAAAAAAGGTTACTTGCTATGAATGCAAGAAACTGGGACATATTAGAAGTGAGTGTCCCAAACTCAAATTCAAGAGCAAAGGAGAAAAAGATAAGATTAAGGCATTCAAAGCTACTTGAAATGATTCCTCCAAATCCAAAAAGGAAGAGGAACAACAAGAAGTTGCCAATCTTTGCTTTTTAGCCATTGAAAATGAAAATGGGGGTACCATCCACTTTTTATTCTTCCTTTGATGATTGTGATGATGATGATGATGATGATGATGATGAGAGCTCTATTATGAGCAAATTACTTGTTAAATGAAAAAATATATTATCTAAGAAGAAACAATATAAACATGAGTTAGCTAGCTTAAACAAGGATTTTGAATACTTAAAAAATAATTTTGCTAAACTTGTTACATCAAATGAAAAACTTATTAGTAATGCTAAATCTTCTAATTCATTGGAAGATCAACTTAAGAAAGAAAATTATGAAAATCATAAGCTTTCTAAGGAGGTCTTAGAATTAAAGAATTCCATCACTAAATTTAAAAGAGGAAAAGAAACTTTAGATAGTCTTCTTAACTCTCAAAAATTTCATGGAGATACCCATAGAATTGGATATAAGAATGGAATGGCTTCATCATCTTCATCGCATTTTAATTTTGTTAAAGCTTCACATGATTCTACTCCTTCAACCTCCAATGAGATTCAAGCTTTTAAAGCTAAAAGATCTCATGTGTTAAATAGCAAGGGAAAGTCTCATAAGATTAACCCTTCATTAACACAAAGAGATAAGGCTCAAACTAGAGCACCTCAACCCAAGCATGCTTATATGTATACTAGACACAATTATAATAGGCATGCTACACAACATAATGCACATAAACATATTGCACAAACTTATCAAAATACTCATCACCATTACCAATGTATGTCTTACTCAATGACACAAAATAATAGGAGATACACACAACACCAAAGGCATGTTGCATATACTAGGAAAGCACATTATCCTAGAAGAAATAAATTTGAAAATATTGTATATTCATATTGCATGATCAAAGGAAATACTAATAATGTGTGCTTCTATAGAAGACTACATATGAATTTACTTTCTTTGGATTATCTTGAAACTAACCAACCTAGACCAAGAAAGTTTGGGTTCAAAAGAACACTTAAATTACTTTATATAGTGTGCTTGAAATCCATAAAAATAAAAAGCAAGTGGTATCTCGATAGTGGATGTTCAAGGCATATGACCGGAGATAAAGAGCAATTTAACAAACTTTGTGCTAAGGATGGAGGACAAGTTACTTTCGGAGATAATGCAAAAGGAAAAATTATTGGCATTGGAGAAATAGGTAATCCTCAATCATTATCTATACATAATGTGTTTTTTGTTGATGGTTTTAAACATAATTTGCTTAGTATAAGTCAATTATGTGACATAGGAAATCAGGTAACTTTTTATCCTAAAAATTTCTTTGTTAGTAGTCTTGATGAAAGCAAAGTTATTAGTAAACAATGTTTATGTCATTGATTTGAATAAAATTGATAACAAAGAGATAAAATGCTTAATGTTTATTTCCCATAACATATGGACATGACATAAAAGGTTAGAACATACAAATTTTAAGCTTTTGAATTATCTTTGTAAACATGAACTTGTGAGTGGTTTACTTAAACTTGAATTCATTAAGGATAAACCTTATGATGCTTGCCAAAAGGGAAAACACTCCAAGTCTTCATTTAAGCTAAAAAATGTTATGTCCACCTCTATGCCACTTGAACTTACATATATAGATTTATTTGGACCAACTAGAGTTGTTAGTCTTGGTGGAATGCATTATGCATATGTATTGGTTGATGATTATGCTAGATTTACTTGGGTGTGCTTATAAGAATTGTGCATTTAAAGCTTTTAAAAAAATTTCAAAAAGAGTTCAAAAAGAAAAAGGATTTTTTATTTTATCCATTATAAGTGATCATGGAACCAAATTTGAAAATAAATTTTTCAAAAACTATTGTAATGAAAATGGTATTTCTCATCAATTTCATCTCCTAGAACTCCTCAATAAAATAGGGTAGTTGAAAGGAAATATAGAACTCTTATGAAAATGGCTAGAACAATACTTCATGAGTATAATTTGCCTTTATACTTTTGGACAGAAGCCATTAACACATCTTGTTATATTTCAAACCGAGTTTTCAAAAGACCAATTTTAAATAAAACATCTTATGAGCTATGGAACAATAGAAAACCCAAAATCTCATATCTAAGAGTATTTGGATTCAAGTGCTTTATATTGGACACCAAGGACAATTTTGGGAAATTTGATTCCAAAGCCAATGAAGGAATTTTCCTAGGCTATTATATTTCTAGTAAAGCATATAGAGTCTTTAATAAAAGAACTCTAGTAGTTGAAGAGTAGATGCATATTGTAGTTGATGAATCAAACTCATTTGATCCTAGAAAGGATGTTTGTAGTGTTGATGATCTTATAGGTGAAAATGAAATTATGGAAACACAAGAAAAGAATGCTAGTAAGCCTTTGGAACTTGAAGGTCCAAGCAAGGAGGAAAATAAGGAGACATATCAACCTACCTTAAAGGATGAACTTCCAAAGGATTGGCAATTTAAGAAAGCACATCCTCAAGACCTCATCATAGGTGACACTACAAAAGGGGTAACTAGTAAATCTAAACTTTAGTCTATTATTAATTTAGTTTCATTTCTTAAATTGAACCTAAAAATGTTGATGATGCTTTGAGTGATGAATTTTAGGTCCTTGCTATGTAAGAAGAGTTAAATCAATTTGAGAGAAACAAAGTTTGGACCTTAGTTCCTAGACCTAAACAGCATCCTATTATTGGCACTAAATGGGTGTTTAGAAATAAGATGAATGAACAAGGTGTCATAACTAGGAACAAAGCTAGACTAGTAGATAAAGGTTATAATCAAGAGGAAGGCAATGATTATAATGAAACCTTTGCCTCCATTACAAGGTTAGAAGCTATTAGGATGTTACTTGCATTTGCATCATTCATAAATTTTAAACTTTATCAAATGGATGTTAAAAGTGCATCTTTAAATGGTTTTATTGAAGAGGAGGTATATGTTGAATAACCTCTGGGATTTGAAAATTTTGACTCTCCAAATCATGTGTTCAAACTTTCAAAAGCTTTATATGGATTGAAACAAGCTCCAAGAGCTTAGTATGAAAGATTGATTAACTTTTTACTAGAGAAAGGTTTCTCTAAAGGAAAGGTTGACACAACTCTTTTCATAAAGAAATCCAAGCATGATTTATTAATTGTTCAAATTTATGTTGATGATATTATTTTTGGTGCTACTAACCGTTACTTATGTGAGGAATTCTCAATATTAATACAAGGAGAATTTGAGATAAGTATGATGGGAGAACTCAAATTCTTTCTTGGACTTCAAATCAAGAAATGTAAAGATGGAATTTTTATCAATCAAACCAACTATGCAAGGGACATTCTCAAGAAGTTTGGAATGAATGGAGCTAAATCAAGCAAAACGCCAATGAGCACCACAACCAAACTCAACAAGGATGAGAATGGCAAATCAATTAATGAAAAGTGATTTAGTGGTATGATCGAATCCCTTCTTTATTTAACTGCTAGTAGACCCGATATTATGCTTACTATGTGCTTGTGTACTAGATTTCAATCAAGTCCTAGGGAATCTAATTTAAATGCTATCAAAAGAATTTTCAAATATCTTTATGGTATAATGCATTTAGGACTTTGGTATCCTAGGAGTTCTTCCTTTGACTTGATTAGTTATTCAAATGTAAACTTTGATGGTAGCTTACTAAATAGAAAAAATACTTCTAGAACTTGTCAAATTTTAGGAAATTGCTTAGTTTCTTGGTTTAGTAAGAAACAAGTTTCAGTTATCTTATCCAACGCTGAAGCAGAATATATGGTGACTAGTTGTTATTGCTCATAAGTTCTGTTGCAAAAACAATAACTATTGGACTATGGCATTGATATTAATCATATTTTAATTAACTGTGATAATACAATGCTATAAACCTTAGTAAGAATCTCATTCAGCATTCTAGAACTAAACATATTGATATTAGACATCATTTCTTACGTGATCATGTGCAAAATGATGTGCAAAATGGTGATATTTTTCTTGATTTTGTTGATACTAATCATCAATTAGCAGACATCTTTACTAAGTCTTTTTGTGACAAAAGATTAAATTTTATCAAGCATGAACGTCGTATGATTGATGGTTCAAGCTTGTCTTGATTACTTGCTTAATTGCTTAGTTAATTATTAGATTTGTCTGAAATCATGTTTTTCACTAATGCTTCATTTTTTTTATTTTTTGTATGTGATACCTTTTCCTAAATTCATGCTTAATCATTAATTATATATTTTTAGTTTATTTTTAGTATACTTTCCGTCTCTAAGTTTTGAGTTGTTAAGTTTGTTTTATGATTATTTTTCATCAGTTTATTTTCTGGATATTTTCTAGATATAAACCATGAGCTGTTAGTCTATTTTTTAATTTATTTTGTGTCAGTTTTTGTTTGGTTTATCTTCTGGATATAAGCCATGAGCTGTTAGTTTATTTTATGATTATTTTGTGTCAGTTTTAGTTCAGTCTATCTTCTAGATATTTTATGGATATAAGCCATGTGCTGTTAGTTTTTATGTCTTGTCTATAATTGATATCTTAATATCATTGTAACTCTATCTTTTTTAATGCAATTTTTTTTTTTGCATTTTGACAAAGGGGGAGAAATATTTGAATTTTTTTAATTTATTATTTATTGTGTTTATGCTTTTTTTTTAAATGTGTTTATACATGCAAAATTCATATTTAATTTATTCATGTATAAATTCTTTTTAGGAATTGTTTTTATCTTTGATAATGCATGAATATTTTTAAGATTTGGTCTATCTTTGCTTTTGATAAAAGGGAAAAAATAATTAAGTTTGCATGTGTACTTAGTTAATTTCTTCTTGGGAATGAATTATTTTCACATGTGTTTGTGTTAGTGATATAACTCTTTGAAATAGGGGGAGAAATTTTTTTTTGTTTATGCGTGCATAGTAATACTGTAAGTGTGACTATTATTGTCCTTGTGATAAAAAGCCTTGTTTTGTTTACTTTGTTTATGTATGACATGAATTTTATAAAGATTTTGAGTATCTTTGTTTTCATTATTTTGGTTCTTGATCTTTTATTCCCTCTAGAATTTTTGGCTCCTTTAGGTTAATTTCCTCTTATATCTCTCTCTTTTCTTTTTTGTCTTTGACAAAGGGGGAGAAGAAGCTATGTGCTTAGGGGATAAATAATTGTGTTTGTGTTTAAGATATACTAAGTACCACATGATCATGTATGATTGATTGATTAGCTAAACTCTACATGATCATGTGATGTTTCAATATAGCATATGTACTATTTTGTGATGCACTCTAATAGCACTACATGCATATATGTTTGAAATTATTTCCTTTAAGTTGCCTAAACAATTTAATTTTAATGATCATGTTATCATGTTTTTAACACATTTGTTATGTTAACCCATTTTCTTGATAACATGATTATGTTGTCTTTATTTATGACAAGAAGGGTAATAAAATAAATTTATATTTCTTATCAAGTCCAAAAAAGGAGGAGAAATAAAGAAATATATTTGTTAAAGGAAATAAATTTTTTTATTTCAGTTGGTTATCTCCTTTATTATTATTTAATTTTTTTGAAAAAAAAAATGCTACATTAACCCTTGTACATGCTATGATAATTCATTTATTTATATGCCCTGATGCATGATAAATATTGAATTTATGCATATGTTAAGGGGGAGCAAAATATTTTCTTAATTTGCATATATGTATTTTGAAAAGGGGAGCTATTTTAATTAACATGCCTACTCATGTTATTTATTTTTGTCATACTCACACACATTATTTATTATCTTTCCAAATTAGTTGTCATTTGTATGATCAAACTCCTAATTTTGGACTTTGACAAATAATTTTGATACTAATAATTTCAACTAAGTGTGTAGGGAATTATATACCAAACATATACATTTTTGGATGAATAGTGATTTTTCAAGCTAATTCAACCTCTGAGATTCAAGAAAGCTTTTGACATCTTTAGAGCTCTATAATAAGAAAATGCTCTCCTTTACTTTTAAATTAAACATCCTAAGCTTTCCAAATTGAGCTTGCGTATCAAAATCCAAGCTCATTTGGGTATCAAATCTGCAATCGAAGTCAGCATATGTAGCTTGCATTTCAGTTTGCACAGCTCTTAGTTTTTCAGCAATATCTTGAGCTAAAGATGTCCAATTGAAGTGATGAAATGTTCTATGGAAAGCTAAGAAAATTATCTACAAATTTTATGAGGAACATTTTTGCTGATTTGATCATCTTTAGTCTCGTTCATGAGCATCTCACGAGCCAGTCATATGAGTTATCCTCTTTTTGGTGTTCTTCTTAAGGAATGGGGTAGTGCTGCTCACGAGCTAGAGTCATGAGCACTTTTGCTCTCGTGAGGGTAGTATTGTCAACTCCTAATGAAAATATTTGAATGCAATAGCTATATTTTTGCTCCTCATGAGCCAAAATTTGCTCCTCACATCATTGTTCACTCGTGAGCGGTGTTTTGACAAGATAAAGTCCAAGATTGATTCAAAATCAAATATAGATGTTGGAGACATATTTGATACATCCAAAAATTATATTTTTGAGTGTTTTTCTATATAAACACTCCTTAGAATTCAATTGAAAGGTTAAGAAACTTATTATCATTCATTGTCTCTTAAACATTCAATTGAGCTCTCAAATTCTCTTAAAAATTTATTTATTTGTATAAAATCTTATGAGATTTTATTGTGTATTAGAAATATAATTTCTCTTCATCTTAAATCTTGGGATAGATTGAAAGGGAAGTGAGATTTATTTCTAAAGGAATTGGTTTAACTGTTGTCCATTAAAACACTTAGGATTTGATTTTTGAGTAAGCCTTAAAAACTCAAGTTGTAAGGTTGTAAGAATGAGCCATAAAACTCTTTTGTAATCTCAATCTTGTGAATAAGATTGTGAGTAATTGAAAATCCTAACTTGGGGATAAGTTAGGTAGAGACGTAGGATTATTGTTGAATCTGAACTCCTTAAATCTTTGTGTCCTTCATTCTTCCTTCTCAACTTCCATTCAATTCTTACAAAGAATTCTTTTAATTTCTCATTTTTATTTGATAATCCTATTCACCCCCCTCTAGGACTCTTTTCACAATAAAAGAATAGAATACTAATAATAAAGAAATAAAATAAATAAATATAATAAATAAAATATAGAAAGAAGAAACGAAGAAAAATGGATGGATGGAGTGGACGTTGTATTGATTTGCTCCTTAGAGTCTTTGATTCATCGTGTGGAAATAGAGTTTGTAAATTTGATTTGATTTTGATTGTTGTGGCTTTATTGCGTTCTTTTATGGACTTATCAACGTAAAGAAAGAATTTTTTTTTTTTTTTTGTACAAGAACTCTCTCTCCTTTCCTGCATCTCTTTTTTCAGTAGTCTCTCCTCCTTTCTTTTTAAAGCAGTGTCTCCCTTTTTTTTCTAAAGCAGCATCCTCTCTTGTTTTTAAAGTGGCAGCCCTTTTTATTTTTAAAGCGGCATCCCCTCTTTTCACAAAATGAACTCCTGCTCCTAATAAATAACCTTTTTTATTTTTTATTTTTTTTATAATATAATACAAATCCAATCCAAAACAAAACAAGATAATTTCATTTATTAAAATTTATTTATTTATTATTTTTTAACCAATTAGAAATTAAATAAATTTATTTTTCTTAAAAATAAAATAAAACTCCACCTATCGGAATAGTACAATTTTGATTGGAATTGTATATTTTCGATCGGAATTGTGGAATTCTGATTGGAATTCTATAATTCCAATAAAAAATATGTAATTCTGATCGCAATTACATAATTCCGATTAGTAATTTTTTAACATTTAATTACAAAAATACCCATGAAATAATTAAAACTTGTTCAATTAGGTCCCTAAAGAAAACATTACAATTAAGTCCTTAAAAAGATTGCAATTAAACCTTGATATTGAAAAATCAATATCCGTAGGTCTATTTGTAACCAATTTTCATCATTGGAGTCCTTTATCGCATCCACACTCCGCCATCTTGAAATTGGGTGCTTACACCTGTATATTATGGCTAGGTTGTGATGCTTGTTGAGGGATGGTTAATATAAATGAAATGTTGTATTGAAGTTTGCAAAGACATATGTTTTAATTGATTAAGCTTTGAATATGTTTGAAAGCAAGATGAGATTTAATGTTACAAGTGAATTATAATTTGATTGTAAATGCTTTAGTATTCTAATTTATAAAATTTATTGTGTTTAATTTGATTAAGATATTCTCTGCTTGTAACATCTATTCATTGAGTGTTTTATATTCATTTTACTCTATTTTATAAACCTTTTCAAATAATAGGGCTTGATAGTGGGTGGCATAAGCTAAGTGAATGTAAATGGATGTTTGATAGTAAGGTTGGCCAACATCCTCGTTTAAGAAGCGTTGTACTTTTTTTTATTAAATTTTTTTTGTATAAGTTTTGTAAAAAAAATAATTTGTAAATCTAACAGTGGTGGCTAGACTATATATATAATGTAACTATTATAAATGTACTTTTATATTACCTAATGATAATCATTACTATGTTTTTAGTATACAACCATGAATATCAATCTAATTTTAAAATGGGTGATTTCTTATATTATTCAATGATCTTCTACTATAGTTAATATTTATAAACACCTCAAGTTGCATCAATTCTTTTTTTTTTTTACTCATCTAGTAGTATCAAACCTTTCCAAAATAGTATTTTCAATTCTATTGTCAAATGTAATTATAAGTATAACATAATTTGACTAAATTAAATTGGTTTGTTGAATGGTTGGTTTTAAATGTCCATCTCGGGCTATCTGAGATGAGGTGTGACAAAAATACTATTGTAAAGTGTAAGTTGAAGAGATTTAGATATTATTATCCTTCAACCATTGCCAAAAAAAATAAAAACAACACAAAAACAAGAAATACAACAAAGAAACTAGAATATTGACGTCATAAAATTGAAAATAAACCAATTAAAACAACTAAAAAAACAACTGTCAAAACAACCAAAAGCAATCAAAGTAACAAACGTTATAAAACTTAAAATAAACCAACAAAAAACAATCGTCAAAACAACAAAAAACCATAAAAAAAAAAATGAACCAACTAAAACAACAACAAAAAAGGCCAAAACAATGTCATAAAACTGAAAATCAAATAACCAAAACAAAAAATATATATATATAAATAATATTATTTTTACCCTCTTAATTTTGTACCCTAACTTTTATGAAAGCAGAATAATATAAAAAATAAATAATTATGGAATAATAATAATAATAATAATAATAATAATAATAATAATAATAATGATGATGATGATTATGATGATGATGATGAAGAAACTTGCATTTTTGTATTTTTGTTGACGTACTATGCTTTTGTTCAAGGAAATGGTTGCTTAGCCATAATGGTAGTACTGCTACTACAAATGGTGGAACTTATCGTAAAGATGAGTTGATAAGGCTACTTTGATCTTTTCATATTAATAATAAATACATTATCAAAGAGATTGATGATGTGGCATTGTGGATGTTTAAAAGAGGGATCCACTTATGCTGATGGTGTTTTCAAGCCACTTAAATCGACGAAAACCACTTAATTGATATAAAGTTAGTGAGTTCAAATCTCCATTGTAAAAAAAAAAATCAAAAGTCTAACCATCAAAATAAAAAAAATTGAAAAGTTTGCACATTATTTATGCAATTTTTCCTAATTTTTAAAATATATTTCATTATTTTTTAATTATTTTTGTTATTTTTTTTTTGTTTTTAACAAAAATCAAAAAATGGAAACAAAAAAAATGGAAAACAACAAAATAATAAAAATCAATAAAATTTTGTAGCTGTTGATTTTTATTTCAGTTGCTTTTTTATTATTAATAATAAAATTAAAATCATAAATAAAATTTTTACTTTTATTAAAATTAATAATAAAAAGAATAATTTTTTTTATATATTTCATAAGTTTTTATTGTTTTTATTGTTTTTGTTTATTCAACAAATTAGAGAATGCTCATGGTCAAAGATGATGACGATGTGGTGAGGCAATTAAACAAATCTCAACCCCAAGTTTGTGACGCTTCAAAACCCTCTTTTTGGTGTTTGTTTTTTCCTAAGTTTTTTTTTAGACAACGAGGTGTCCTGGATGGGCCTCAAGTGCGGGAAACGGATGAAACCCTTTTGAGGTGGCAAGCTTTGGCCTTAAGATTTAAGAGCTGCATACAAGGTTGGGGTTCGGCCCCTAACCTCTTAAGCAAAGACAGCCCCTTTGCCAACTGAACTGTGCCCCGGGGTTTCCTAGGTTTTTTCTTTGGCATGCATATGCATCAATACTAAAATAAAAAAAAAAATTGCTTCTATAGTTTGAGAATAAATTAACATCTTCTGGTTTCCTAAAGTGGCTATCATTAACCCCTTTTCCACTTTGCCTTTGCTTCGCTACTCATATTACTTGTATTACGTTTAGAATTTGCTATCTTTTAGTTTCAGAAATTTTAACAAAGTGATTATTTTGACAAAGTTTCTATTTAGGCAACAAAATTTGCTTGCATCATTTTTGTCAAGGCTTGAAGTTGATCGCACTCCCTTTTTAATATCTTCAAATAAGGTGTTCACATCTTGATTGGGAGAGGAATTTATGCTTCTTGTACATCCATGTGGTTTCCTTTGGTCATTATAAATTCCTAATGTTTCAATATTATCAGCTTCACATGGACCTTTATGGCATGAAAAATACTACCATGATCCTTGGCAGTATCCCAAAACCAGGAGAATTAAAGGACGGACATAGAAAATTACAGCCTGATGGTTTATTTTGTAATCTACAAAAATGTAATTGTTTTTTGCCATGTGTGTAATGTTGCTCATTGGAATTTTATAGCCGCATACCTGAACCTGGAAATGTATTCCTTGCATGATGGAATTTTATGTTTAGTGAGAGAGATAGAAAGAGAGAGCATGGAAAGAAAGAAGAAGAAGAAGAAAAAGCATGTTTTTATGGTTATTTTTAAAAAGTAATTGTTTGAAAAATTAGTTTTGCTATTTTTGATATATTTTTTTAGTATTTGGGTTATTGTGAAAACTTCCAAAAAAAATACTAAAAAAATACACATTGATGATTCTCAGGACCCACAAAAATATATGTAGATTTTTGTTATAAATGCCCAAAATATAACTAAAATAATAAAAATATTTCAAATTTTCACTAATTTCACGCATGTTACCATCAACCAAAAAAAAAGCTCCCTTTTTCATTACATATATGTATATATGTTGTTTTTCTTTTTTTTCTCCTCCTTGGGAATTGAAATCTCTCCATCTTGCTGACGTTTATTTCAGTGGTTTACTTAAGTTGTACAATTGTTATTTTTTTAGTCCTTCTATTTATGTTTATGGTCTATAAAAACTAAGTCTGATTCATTCGGAGAAGTGTTTTTTTCTTTTAACAACCATTGTATTAGTCAGTTAGGTTAGTAAGTTAGTAGGAGTGGAGTAGGGACTCGATCCAACCACATCCATAAAGGCTAATAAAGCCCTTTGCCACTATAGTCCAGCCCATTGGGAGAAGTATAGTTGTTTCATTTCCTAAGAGTTTTCATTGGGAAATTCACATGTCATGGTTATTAGATACAAACTTAATTAATTGATTATTATAAACACTTAGTTGCTTAATATCACATTAGAAACTTGAACAATGAACAATCATGTGATGTTGCAAGTGTATATATATATAATGAATATTTAAAATATAACTATATATGTTTCAATAAGATGATACTTTATTCACCTTTTGGAATAAAAATAAAGATCAATTAATAATTAAAATTTAACTAATATATATTTAACTAATTAATTTCTCAATAAATCTTTTATATCAAAAAAATGTTTGGCTTCAATATTTTTGTTAATTTTTTAATAGACTATAAATTTAATAATTGAATGTAATGCTTTCAAAAATAAAGTTAACAATTGAATATATTTTGTTTACTTTTGGTTTATTTTCAGTATATAAAACAATCTCTTAAGTTTTTATTCTACTCATTATATTTTTCATTATCTTTTATTAAATTTTTTTATTATTATTTTTTCTGCATATATAAACAATATCAGAAATCAAACATAAACCAAAAAGCAACAAAAATAAATTACACATAAAAGTAAATAAAAAAAATACCACAACAACATGCTTAATACTCTGTCCACCAATAACACTAGATTGGTTAAAAAGAGACACATAATCACCCTTTTCAACAGTCTATTCAAACAAAAAAAGTCAACCATAAACAAAACACAAAAATAGAAAAAAAAAATCTCCAATAAAACCACAAGTAGCTTTTATAGCAAAATCAATAACATTGAAAAGATTATCAACATCCTCAAATACAGTCTCTTCACCCTAAAAATAAAAACAACACATCAAAAGAAAAATTAGAAACTAAAACGAAACCAAAAAGATACTAATTAATATAACCAAAAAAATAAAATAAAATAACACACCAAATTAGAATCCTTCAACACTTTATCACCATTAACACCAACTTAAAAGAATTATCTTTAATGTTAGAATTAAAACCAACATCCTTAGATAATTTCTTATCACCCTTAAAATAAAAAACATAAAACAAAGTATCAAAAACTAAAAACAAACCAAAACGATACAAAAATAATAAAACATAATATACCCCAATAGAATCCTTTAACTCATCACTGCCACCAACAACTTCAACAAAACTCTAAATCATAAGCTTCCTTCTTCTCACTATCCCCTCCACCTTTAGTGTCTTCACGTTCACTTTTCTTATCTTCAGCACCCTTTTTCACAACTAGCAACATCTCTTAAACCAAAACTAGAAGCACCAAACACACTTCCACCTTTCTATGCACATTTAAAATAAGATTAGAAACTAAGAGTAAACCAAAAAGCAACAAAAAAAATACATGCTACCTAATAATATAATGGATTTTGTACCCCTCGCATGCTAACCACATGTTCTACCATCTGAGTTACACCTATCTGCATCTTTCATTTACTGACACATTATTAAATTAAATTATGAACTGTTTGAAGAGAGAAAAAACTAACCCAATGCCCATAGCTACTATATTATTATTATTATTATAAATATATGGAAAGAATTCCAAATTGACAAAAATATATACATAATTATTGTATCAGAAATGTAAAATAAGCATCAAATATTCTACATTGACAAAAACAAATATATAGAATTTCAAGGTATTTGATGCAAAAGAAAAGGGAGTGACAATTTTATTTTAAAATTTTTTAAAGTGATTTAAACATAACTCTCTTAATTTTTAGTATTTGATTAGTTACTTATAATTTTACATGAGTTTATGTTTCAGGATTTATTCTTCAATTTGAAGCTACAAACCATTATTTTGTATTTTACAAATACATTAGACTACTTGAAATCTTAAAGATGCTAAGATTATAGTTTCGGCACTTAAAATGTATTGACAAAATTGGTTCTATTTTAGAATCATTAGAAATTGAAGTTATGACTTTATTTTTCTTACCCAAAGTTCTATCATCACTTTTTAGAAACAGTCATGTTGGTTCAAGCATAATGAATATTTCATCTTTTAAACAGTAAGAACATGAGTAATCAATTATGTATATAAAATCTCTTGGATGTGAGTTGTCTGTATTTTGGTCATTACATTCTATGTATTCCTATAACCTACTTGAGGAATTTACGAAATAAAATTTTAAAAAATATATTAGCTAATACTTCACTAATAACAAAGAGGAAGAACTTAAGGGAAAAAATATTTTTTAAAAAAAAGGAAAAGGAAAAAAGAAATAGACAAATAAAAAATTAAGAGAAAATAAAAATTAAAAAGAATAAAAGAAAAAAGAAGGGAAGAAGAAAAATAAAAAATAAAAAAGAGAAAAATATGAAAAAAGGATAAAATAAAAATTTATAAAAAAAGGAAAAAAAAAAAAGAAGAGGAAATAAAAATAAAAAAAATAAAGGGAGGAGAAAAAATTAAAAATAAAAAAGAGGAAAAAATAAGAAAAAAGAGATAAAATAAAAATTTATAAGAAGAGTAAAAAAAAGAAGAGAATGAAAACTACCAAGAAATTGACAAAAAAAAAAAACACAGAGAAATGAAAAGGAAATTAAAAAAAAAAAAAGAAAAATATTGGTGCAATTTTGAAAATATGAATGACACTCTTATAATTACTGTAGAATAGTTTTGTAATAAATGAAATTTTAGGGTATTTTTGTAATTTAATTTTAAACAATAAATTATTAAAGGATACATTTTCACTCTAAAATTTTAAATACATTCAAGCTTTATCTTTTTTTAAAATAATAACTTGGAAAAATTTTCTTAAAAATTATATCAATACATTTTTTTTTTTGTTTTTTAAAGATTTTTTACCGAACAATTTTTAAGGTATAAATTTTTTTTATTTGTTAAAAATACGCACATATAAATTTTTTTTCATCATTTAGTTTTACTTAAAATTAGTTAAAATACAATCTCTTGAAATTTTTGCTTGAATAATATTTATAAAAGTCAAATAAAAATTTTAAAGACTAATTACATTACTATTAATTATATTATTTAGATTTAATTTTCATAAGAGTCATTATCATTTAATACTATTTTATATTAAACAAATAAGTATGAATAAAAAAAAGACTTAATGTATTTAAGAATAAAACTGTAAAGACTTAATAATTTATTTCTTAAAATTAAATTAATGGTAAACTGTATAAAGAAATATAATATATATTAGTATTAGATTATAATTAGTAAAAAGACAAATAATTTAGAAATATTTATGTTAATAATAAAACATTCAATAAGAGGTTTAAATTAGTTAAATTATAAATTTATTAACTAAATATATAAATATTAATAATTAACTAAAACATTTATTGAAAATAAAAAAACAAATAAAAATTTTTTATACCTTAAAAATTGGTTGGTAATAAATCTTTAAGAAATAAAAAAAATGTATTGATATAATTTTTAAGAAAATTTTTCCCAGAATTTTAGAGTGAAAATACATGCATCCTTTATAATTTATTGCTTAAAATTAAATTAATGGTAAATTGTGTAAAAAAGTATAATATATATTAGTATTAGATTATAGTTAATAAAATGATAAATAATTTAGAAATATTTATGTTAATAATAAAACATTCAATTAGAAGTTTAAATTAGTTAAATTATAAATTTATTAACTAAATATATAAATGTTAATAATTAACTAAAATATTTATTGAAAGTAAAAAAATATTTAAGAATATTAAGGATTAATTTGTTAAAATTTTAAAGATATATAAATTTATTAAAATTTTTTAAAATTACAGGAACTAAATAAGATATTTTGTTATAGAGGTATCACTATTTAAGGGAAGGATTTAATGTTTAAAAAAAATAAAAGTATGAAGAATTAAAGTGTAGAAAAATAAATGTATAGAGAATAAATTTAAGTAAATAAAAATATAGGAGTAGAATCAAGAAAAAATAAAAGTGTAAAGGAAAAATATGGATTATTCCTTAATGAATTGAAAGCATTAAGAATACTGTCTATTTAATCTGAACCATTCTGAAAAGAAAATTTGTGGACCTATTAATTAATTGAAGGGAAAATATATTGAAAGCATAATGAGTACTCTATTTGGCAAGTCAAGGATTAAAAAACAATAAAAAAAAAGGTTCAATTCAACTTCTTATGATGTTGGCTGACTGAAATGTCATATGTCTTCTTCTTCTCTTAAAATATGCCTTGTATTTTTTAATTTGTTTTGTGAATGGCCTATTTAGTGGTATATATGTTTGCATGCGATCAACATTGACTCTATAGGCACATTATTTCAGAAAATGTACGCATATATAGTGACATAGTAATTTTATTAGACTTTGAAGTGTATAATTCATTGATCATCTTTAATTTCCATGGAAACTATTAAGTGAATGACAAATTATATTATGACCATCCATTGCTTGTTCTACATAGACAATAGAAAAGATATAATACATATGCGGCCTTCTATATTTGGTACAATTTGTCTATTTGACATATAAATTTATAATTTTATCATTTCAATATTAAAATTTATTTAAAATACACTAATCAAATATAAATATTAAAACTTAAATTATTATTATTATTATTATTTGCTCCATAAAAAATAAAGAGAAAATATCAGCTCCTGACCTCTTTGACCAATTTTATATCATTTGTGGCCTTACTCCCTTTTTTCTTTCACATTTGTTTTTCTTGTTTTCACTTTTGTACCCAAGATGGCTTCGTGTTTTCATTTCATGTTTTCGGCATTTTCTGCTTTTTTTTTTTTTACCTGTTTATTATTTTTGAATGCATCTTTAATTTAAGTTGATTATATATATTTATTTAATTTGTATATTTTAAAGTTCTAATTTTATATTTTAAATAATAATTTTTTTTAATTTTAAAACTTACTATTATTTAGAATATAAAAATTAAGCTAATTAAACTAAAAATTACTTATAGTCTTCGATAATTATTTTTTTCATAATTATTTAAAATTTAGAAATTAAACTAAATAAAGTAAAAATTACCCATAGTATTTAATAATTATGTTTTCAATAAAAATAACAAATAAATTATGAAATATATCAAATAAATTTTTATTTATATTATTTATAAAAATTATATTTTTGTTGTTTCGGTTGTTGTTTTCATTTTTTTTGTTTGTTGATTTTTGTTAAAAATAAAAAAATAACAACAAAAAAAATAAAAAAATAATGAAATATGTCAAAAAATTATTATTTTTATCATTAATGCTAATAAAAGTAAAAATTTTATTTATCGTCTTAATTTTATTATTAATAATGAAAAAATAATTTAAAAATCAGTAAAAAATCAACAACTGCAAATAAATAGAAATCAACAACTGTGAAATTTATTGATTTTTGCTTTTAAAATTTTTCGGCCTTTTTTTGTTGTTGATGTTACAAATACATTATAAGAATTGTAAACTTGTTTCATATTGATGATCAATACGTATCAAATAATTTTTTTTAAAAAAAGTTAGACATTTTAATAAACAAATTAAAGTAAAATAAAATAAAATCCTTATTCTTTAAAAGAATATAAAAGGAGAAAAATTTTTTTATTTATTATTGTTACAATAGTTGAAGATATTTATTGTTTGGTTTAACAACAATTGAAGATGTTTAGTTCATAATTATTCATTTGAAAAAAAATATCTTAAGAGAAAAAAATATTGAGAAAAAAAAAACGTTGGGAATAAAATAAAAATAGTACCTTAAAAATATAAAAAAAAAACATTGAGCAAAAAAAGGTGAGAAAAAAAATGAAGACATTAAAAAAAATGTTGAGAAAAAAAAAAGATAAATATAGTATCATAAAAATAGTTTAGAAAAAAATGTTGAAAGAAAAATGAAGAAAGTAGAAAAAAAAATGTTAGAAAAAAATGTTGAGCAAAAAAAGATTGAGAAAAAAAAAAAGATGAAGACAACAAAAACATATTGAGAAAAAATAAATGAAAACAATATAGAGCAAAAAAATTGTTAAAAAAAAAAAAAGAAAATAAATAAAATGTTGAAAAAAAAGTATAAAGTAAAAAAAAAAAGTTAAAAAAATAAAAGTGATAAGTAGAGTAGTCTATATTTAAAAGAAAAAAATTAGAAAAGTTAGTTTTGAAAGTTTTTAAATTGAACGATACTCTTGAAAAGTTTTTTTTTTTCGGTATATTATGTAAAGAACCCAACAATAAAAAGAAAAAAGACTTATAAGAGGCCCATTCTACCACTTAGAATCAATGAGCTTCATTATTAAAAAAAAATATCACGACTCAAACTCAGTTGTCATAACTGGCTAAGGAACGAGAATTCGTGAGAATCCAGAATCCGTAATAAACCTTAAAATAAAAACTTGATAAAACATAAATATAAATGTTGTTCCGAATTAAAATTTTTTAAATCAAAAGGAAATCTCTCTCTCTCTCTCTCTCTCTCTCTCTCTCTCTCTCTCTCTCTCTCTATATATATATATATATATATATATATATATATATATATATATATATATATATATATATATATATATATATCATAATAAAATATTTTACAATATACAAAATACAACTACTAATAATAACAATAAGAGAATACAACAGTATGAAATACTACTACAACATCTAGTAATTCAAGGAAAGGAGAGAAAAGGGTCCAGTGAAGAGAACTAGAATGAGAGGTCTAATGGGAAGAATCCTTAAGAAAATATTCAAGGGGGGGTCAAATTTCACTGAATAAATTATTATTATATAAATGCATGTAACCTAAAGATACAGACATTCAAATATATTAGTATAATAATATTTATTTATTTATTTTTATACATGCATTTTATACAGATGCTCAAAATTACATTTTTCGATAGACAAATAAATGCAATAATATTTAGGTGGAGGACTGAAGCAAAACCCTAAAATATTATGCAACCTCGATTATTGTATTTCACTAGCTAATAGGCTAATTAACTCCAAAAATATTTCCTTATCTAACTTTGGTAATGGACTAGTTCCAAGTACACAAAAAAGTCAACCAAGAATCCGCAGTCCTATTAGTGATACAACTGGCTCCAAATATATTGCAGGTCAACTGAGAATCTGTAATCACACCTCTTATCCATAATTTCAATAGCCATTCATCCATATCTCAATCCAATAAAAAAATTCATAACCTAACATCTAACGTGCTCTTGCCCAACAACCCTAATGTAACCCATGGGGTGATCTATTCTATAACTATCCTCTAAAATAACATTTTTTAAATAAAATAATAAATAAAATAATGAGATTCATAATAAAATATGACATCATCCATTATTCACAATTAATATTCATATATATATATATATATATATATATATATATGAAAACATATATAAATATCCATTAACCATAATAACTAACATTTAATGAATATAACATAATAAAATTTATTTTTATTCAAATTATGGATGCCAATGACATATTCTACATGCAATGCATACATATAATAATAACTCACATGTGTATGTTCCTCTCAAATGACTCGATTGGCTTAATCATGTAGACCCACAACTATAGAATAATAATAATAATAATAATAATAATAATATTAGAATTAAATTCCTAATTTTATACATATAGAATTTCTAAAGAATGATTCGATCTAGGACACAACTCGAGTAAAATTCAAAACTTAGGACTAACTCAATGTCACGTTTTACGAAAAATTTATCAAAAATTCGGCAAAGTTTCCTTTATAAAACGGACATCCCTCTACAAAAGTAGAGTCGATTCTGTATGCAAACACACTTAAAAATATCCAAAGTTCACAAATCTCAAGTTAGTCCCTCGAACTACAATTATTGTCCAACCGAGAACCAACACCATCCACAATAATAAAATAATATAAATTCCAATAATTTAAAAAAATCATAAAAATTCATTTAAATATCACAAATTAATTTATTTACATAATAAAAGTATAAAAGATATTTATTTCCAAAATAAATATTAAAATTAAAATTTATAGTTAAATTATATTAATAAAATCCATTCTTCTAATTTTGTAATTAAATAGCATTAATTACAAAATTTCTCAAGTGGATAATAAAAATAACCAAAAACTCATTTAAGTTTAAAAATAATAAATAAAATCATTATAAATATATTTTTTTGGAAATTACTAATAATTAGCTAAAAATAAGAAATAAATTATAAAAATTATTTTAACGCTATTTATTACTCAAATTCTGCCTAAAACATAATAATCAATAATAATTTCAACTAAAATATAAAAATTACTAATTTATAATAATTCTTTCAAAATTTATTTTTCACATAAATATTCAAAAAATTTATAATAAATATTCTACACATAATTTCAATAAACTTTTTTCACAAAACTTGCTTAAAATAAGCAGTAAAGTTTATTAAAAATATAAAATTTTTTGGGCTGAAACAATTCATAAACAGTAACCCCGACCTTAAAATTTTGAAAAATCACAAAAATAATTAAAAATCACCATTAGCCAGATTTCAACTTCATTTACAATTTATATCAAAGCAACAATATTTAATTAAATCAAAATCAAGTTCAATTTCACAAAATATTCAAATTTAGCCTAAATACAAAGTCACAAAATCGGAGTTGTAATCAAAGTTACCTAGAAAAATTGATTGAAAGGAAACAAAGCTCACTCCGAAATGAAGAGAATGAGCTATCAAGCTCAGCCTGAGGTGGCCAGAAACATCGTCGGCAAACCCAAGGACAAAATAGTCACCGAGAGAAAAGAAGAGAAAGGAAGAAGGGGAGGGTGGTGGCGTTGCTATTGACGTCAGTGAGTTTGTGGTGGTGACAATGCGGGATAGTGGCTGATGGTGGCTGTTATGGTGTCATGTGGAAAGGAAGAGAAATATGAAGAAAAAGGAAAAAAAAAAAAAAGAAATAAGAAGAAAAAGAAGCAGGGCAGGTAAATAATATTCAACACTAAAATTTAAATTTAATTTTACTAATAATTAAATATCATAATTTCATAAAATAATTATTAATACTAAAAATTCTTAAAATTTAATTTTATAATTTATAAAAATTCAAGTTATAACAAAAAAATTATAAATTTGGGCCTATTTACTAGCTTGTTTATATTGGTTTGTCATATGTTTTGAATTAATTACATACGTGTTCTTTGTCCATTTCATGGGTGTCCTTTTTTTTCTTTCTCCTTCTGGCCATGTTATTCTTCTTCTTCTTTTTTTTTTTTTTTCCTTTAGATTTCTTAGTTGGTTATTTATTTTTTTTTCTTTTTTTCTTTTCTTTTTTCTCCTTTCTATTTATTTATTTATTTCTCTTTATTTTTCAATCCTCTTTTTAAAATTTTAAAAAAGTAAGTAATTCTTTAATAATTTTAAAGGTTAGTCATTGCATCTATATATATTACTTTTTTTTTTTTTACTATTATACAATTTAACTATTTTTAAAATTTTTAATTTTATTAAGGATATCAATTTTTTGTGTGTAATGCCATCATTTACAATTATCTTTAAAATTATTTAAATGATAAGGACTTTATGGTGAACTCTATGATAATTTTTTTAAATTTCAATTTAGTTGTATCGTTATTAGATAAAATTATATTAATACATCCAATAAAAGTAATTTCTTGTCAAAAATTGAAATCACCATAACATTTTTCTAATTTTATTGAAAAAATAATGAAAAATATCAATTTATTTTTCTTTAAATGAAAATCCTTAAATTAATATTAGTTTAGACTAAGAATTAAAAATTAAATTATTTAAAATAAATACACATCGCGTGGGAATCTGTCTAGTCTAAATTTTTTTTCAATTTCGGTGCTCCTTCAATTATTTTTTGATGAAATGCTAATTAATGTGGTGCAGTGAAACTGGCATGCTAATTTAACGTTTCCCTAACACAAATAAAGCCTATGTTAGCTAACATATATACATGTAAATAGAGCCCATATTAGCTAATATATATGTGTTTCCAGTTCTTGGAAAATTGAGAAGAGGTTCAATTAGAAGCTGATCTTATTGTGGCATTCTTGGGCTTTAGTTCTCTAATAGTATAGAGAATATCTTCAGCGTACTTGTGTTTCTAATAAAAGAAATCATGAATGCTTCTGTTAAATCTAGTAGCTTCAATTAACTCTTATGTTAAAACTATAATGAATTTGAGAAGAAAAGAATTTGTTTTTCATTACTGCGTATATTGAATGAGGTTACAAGTATATAACATTGGTTACAATAGACAAAGATAGCTATCAACAAACAAACTAAAGAAACAAACTACTAATAGATAATTTCAAATAAATCACAAGTATATTAGCAATATTACGATGCGGATGAAATGTAGTTAATAGCCTCCTGCAAGTCCTTGGTCGATGAAGTGGTAATTACTGATACAGATGGTGAAAATGAGACAAAGACAAGGGCTTGGTGAAGAGATCAACAAGTTGGTTTGTAGTGTAAATAAATCGAATATTAATGTTGCCAGAAGATATATGTTCCCGAATGAAGTGGTAGTCAACTTCAATGTGCTTTGTTCGGGCATGGAAAATAGAATTAGAAGAGAGGTTAATAGCACTAATGTTGTCGCAACATAGTGTATACAAAGTAGGAGAAAAATGCAACTCCATGAGAAGAGAACGTAACCATAAGAATTCAGCAGTCACATTTGCAATCGCCTTATACTCACTTTCAGTAGAGGACCTTACTATTGTAGGCTATTTCTTGGCAAGCCAAGAAAAATAGCATAATCAGTTGTTGATTTGAGGTCATTTAAGTCCTCGCCCCAATCACTATCACCATAGCAATTTACATTTAATTGAAAATTTGTTTATTAAGTGAATACCAAAATGAACTGTACCATGAACATGATGGAGAAGTCATTTTAAAGCATTCTAATGAGTAGTAGAAGGATTATGCATAAATTAACACAATTTGTTCACTGTAAAAGAGATGTCCGGTCTAGTAATAGTGAGACACTTAAGAGCACCGATTAATTACTGATATTTTTTGGCATTAAAGAAGGATTCCCCAGAGAATTTTGAAAGTTTAGGATGCAAAGCCATTAGTGTCTTACATGAATTATAATTCTCTAGGTTCATCTAGGATAAAATGTCTAAGGCATAGCGACGTTGAGAAAGAAAAAGACAATCCACATTGCGTTGAACTTTAATACCTAAAAAATAGTGGAGATCACCAAGGTCTTTCATTTGAAATTTAGTTAAGAGATCTTGTATAATGTCATTAATATGCTTAGAAGATGAGCCAATGACAATAATGTCATTGACATATATGCAAATGTATAGCTTATACGGATCTTACTTGAATAAAAACAAAGATGAATTAGCTTTGGAAATATAAAGTTCTGAGTTTGAATAAATTGTGCAAGGCAAGAGAACCAAGCTCTTGTAGTCTGCATAAGGCCATATAACGATCAATGCAATTAGCAAACATAATCAAGTCTACTTTCATCAACAAAGCCAACTGGTTGCTCTATGAAAATTGTTTAAGTTAGATTACCATAGAGAAAGGCATTGGAAATGTCAAGTTGTTTAATGGTCCAAGAGTGCATGGAGGCAAGTGCAAGCACAGTGTGAGTTGTGGTTAATTTAATGACTAAACTGAATGTTTCTTTATAGTTGACACTGTCTTGTTAAGTGAACATTTTTGCCACTGGTCGAGCTTTGTATTTGTTAATAGAGCCATCAGACCTATGTGTTAGCTTGTAAATCCACTTATTTGAAACAATATTAGTGTTAGGTGGTTTAAGAACCAAGGACCATGTGTGTGTAGATATGATGAGTGTGAGAAATGCATTATTTTGAGCACTCAATGTATTAAAATCAGGTGTCATTCTAGTTGCATTTGTAATCTTTTGTTAAGTTTTTCTTTAGTTTAAATATTTGTGTTGTATGATTTGATTTTGTGTTTATTCTTAGTATTTTGGGTTACTTTTGGTTATTTTATGCATTTAGGTGTTCAAAGAACAATGATGGAATGAGGCATAGGACTTCTAAAGGCTATAGAAGTGTTTAAAGAGCATTCAAGGCAAAAATCTAGCAAGTTTGAGGCTTAATAGAGATGCATGGCCTTGTGCATTTTTGCACATGGCCATACCTGATTAAAAGTTGGACATATAACCATGCATACCCAAATGCATGGCCATGCCTGATTGCTAAATTCTTACAAAGACAGGCACACAGTCATGTTCCTAAACATGCACGACCGTTTACCCTATTAACAGCTTTTTGAAATTTGAATTTTGAAGCATTGTAAAGGGGGTTTTGATGATTTTTTCAAAAAGGAAAGATATTAAGAGGCTGGAGGCTAGGGTTTTATGTATGTGTAGCCTCCAGGAACAAAACATAAGATTCCATTTTTCTTATTCTACATATTTTTACAAGTTTTATCTTTCTTATCGTCATCAAAGACTAAGCTTGTTTATGTTGGTTTTTGGAGATTAAGGAATAAGGATTGAAAAGTAACAACCTTCTACTATCAAGGGGGTTTTTCTAAATACTTGTTATTATTCATTTCTATTTTGATTAATGATGATGTTTATTTTCTTTTATTCCTCTTCTTTGTCTCTTATTATCAACATGAATAGCTAAGTTCTTATTAGGGTTCTTATATCAATTTAACCATATAACAATTGCAATTAAACTTAAGCTATTAATCTCAATCTATTGGTTGTTGTTGAACTTAATGTCTTTATAGGATTGATCACCCTTTGATTGAATCTATACAATAAAACTTGATTAAGAGCTAGGTTCTATTGGATACAAATAATAACCTATTAGATGCTTTCTTAGTTAAGAGACATTAAAGCAATTAATATTGATTAAGGGTTGGAGCTTTAAGCTAGGTTAACCAAAACTTAGTAAGTGAGAGCTATAACTTTAAGTTGTTAATTTACTTAGTTAATTGCGGGTTTATCTGAGAGGAAAACCTAGGATTCCTTAAATGCCTTCAAATTGGATTAAGGTTAGGTATGACTTAGGAACTAATTAATCTTTAGAAACTATTGAATTGATAATAACAAGCCTAGCTTTTTAAATTAATTGTTAATTATTACTTATTTCCTTTGTTTAATTTTAGTTAATTTCAAAATACCATTTTTCATTATTTAAATAAACAAAGCACAATTAATATTACAATACTTAATTTGTAATCTTTGTGGGATTGATATTTAATTACTACTTGTAAGATTCCGTATACTTGCAGATTACGCATCAAGATAATAATGTGTTCATCTCATTAGATATAACTCTTTGCCTTTCAATATGTTTACTAGCTTGAATGAATGTGTGAGGTTTGGTGTCAAGATAATTTTGTTTGGGTTGACTCTTGGTGGTGTGATGTGCATGGCATTTGGTCATGATTGATTTGTGAAGCTAAATATAATGGGTCTGAGATGTGTCAAAAATATGAGAAGGATTATTGTGAGGGAATTTGGTTAAATCGATAACAAGGTTAATGTTAGGACTGTTGATGGAAGCTGAGTTGGGCAGATTGAAAATTATGTGTGAGGAGAGCGCATCATTGTCTAATTGAGTGGGGCATTAGGATGAAGTATGGGACAGTGGTAAAGATGAGGCAAAAGGTGATGGAGATAATGAAGACTCTATAATTGATGGGGTAGTGTGTCAGATAAGGTAGAATGCAAGTGTGAGAGAGAAGGAAGCAATGACATGCTGGGTTGAAATTCAAAGGAAGTGGGACTGTTGGAGGTCATAGGCATCTGAATAGTGAGCCAAGGTTAAGATGAGACTGTGTATTAGATCAAGAGTTAGTAAATTGGGTTTAAACGGAAACACATTTTTGTTAAAGTGGATATGACTAGTAATGTAAACTTAACTAGAATCGGTATTAAAACAGAAGTGTCCATTATGGTTTGGAGATTGACCAAGATAAACACATTGACAAGTTTAAAAAGAAAACTTTTAGCAACGATAAAGGCAAAGATAGGGAAAAATAGCATACCCAAAAATTTTTAAGCGAAGATAATTTAATTATTTGTTATATAATTTAACAAAAGGGACCTGATTATCTATACTAGTGCTAGGCATGTTGTTAATGGAATGAACAACATGAATGAAGGCATATGACCAGTATTTAAAAGGAATTGACGCATGAGCAAAAAGGGTAAGATCAATGTCAATAATATGATGAATTTTTCTATTGGTGAGTCCATTTTGTTCATGGGTGTATGGACAAGCAATGCGATGAACAATTTCTTTTTTCTAAAAATAAGAATGCAATTTTTAATATTTGCCATATCAATTAGAATGGACAACCTTAATAAAACTTTGAAATTATAATTTAACAAAGGCTTCAAATTTCTGAAAAATGGAAAATACATCACTTTTATTTCTTAAAGGAAAAATCCAACTAAACCTTATGAAGTGATCAACTAATAGTACAAAATTTTTGAAACCTAAATTGCTAAGAACTAGAGAGGGACTTCAAACATATGTATGAATAATGTCAAAAGGTTGACAACTACAGTGATCCATAGAGGCAAAAAGGAGTTTTGCCATTTTTTTGAGACGACATAAAAACACAAGGTTGAGACCAATCATATTTGGATGAAACAGGTAAGTTAGATTTCTTGATAATGGAGGAGACACCAAAAGAATGAGGATGTCTTAAACTAGCATGCCAAACTGAAAATGGAATAGAAGTATGTAGAAAAGCTTAAGGTCTTAAAGGTGAAAGGGCATAGAGCCCATTGCTACTCTTGCCTTATAATAGGGTCGCTTTGCTGTAAGCACCCAATTTTGAAATAACTTGAGTTTTGATGCAACAGAGGAACTAATGATGAAAATTGACTATGAAATTAGGTTTATTGGATATGATTTATTGGTTTTAAACTAAAATGTAAATTATTTTTAGGATTTATTTTTAAATTTTATTTATTTATTATTATTATTATTTTAAATAAATTTCTAAAATAATAAAAAAAAGGGAAATTTGGCAAAAAGGCCAAATTAGCCTAAAGAAAATGAAAAAAATTAAAGAAAGGATAATGGGCCAACGTTGGCCCAAATGGACCAAAACAAATTAAGCAGTAAGAATGGCAACAAGGCCATTTAATTTGCTGCATAGTGAATTAGCTAATTTTGTAAAATTTTTTTAATTAATTTCTTAGTTGATAATTCTTAATAAATCACAATTATCAAGTGGTTAGGATTAGATTTTTTTTTTTTTTTTATGATTTGATTTTCCTTTATAAATAAAATTAAAACTTCATAAAAGGAGGGGGGGGGGGGGGGGGGGGGGGAGTTCCTAGCTTTTGGATTTTAGCCGTGGGAAAGTGTTTTACGTGGTTTTCATGAAAAAGGTTCTGAGATTTTGAATTCTTCTCTCTACCCTTTTTAGATTTTTTCCGTGAGCCAAAAATTTTGTTCTCTTTCACAGATTTCTTTTAGTTCTTTGCCATAAATCATATCAAAATTTAAAGTTTAAAAACTCACAAACAATACAAAAAGCCATAGGCTTCCACCAATGATGATCATCTTTCTGAGGGAAATCAATACTGCATCCATCAAATAATCTCTTCTTCTACCCTTTTCTACTTCTTTTGTTTGATTATTTTGGTTTCATTTAATTTTTATTTTTATTTTCATTTTGTTTAATTACTAATCATTGTTTATTTTGTTTTCTGCGTTTGTGTTTGTGATTATGGACGTAGTTACATGATGAATGCACTGTAGAGAACAAAACCTATTAAGATTCATGGAATGCTATGGATTAAAACCTTGTAAAATTTTACATAGTTTTTAGATTCTTTAATTATTTATTTATCTATTTATTATTTTTTTGTGTTGTTTTTTTTATTTTGTTTTATGGGTTGTATTATTATTTTAATTTAATTGTTAGTAGATTATTGTAATAGTCCCAATAATGGGATAATGAAATCCTGCGTGTGTTGTGTGTTTTATTTTTATTAATTGGTTACTAAAATTAGGGTTTCAATTGAGTAATTAATTAAAATCAATGGCTAAGACATAATTAGAGTTTTTAATTAAAATTGAATTAGATTTAAGTGAATAGAATTAGAGTTATTTGTTAATTATTTTATTTATTAATAATTTTTTAATTAATTGTTTTCGACCACTTTAACTAAATTAGGTTTTTTTTATTACTGAATATGTTTTTTATTTGTTTGGAATTTTTAGGTTGTAATTAATTTAGGCCCATTTTTATTTTAGTTGTTTTGTTTTGTTTTAGTATGTAAATAAGTTAATTAGTTTTAGGCTTAGTTAATCTTTTAAGCCCATTTCATTAGTAATTAGGCTTATTTTTTAGGCTCAATTAATTTAATAGGTTATTAATTTTAGGTTTAATTAACTTTAAAATCCATTTAGACCCATTTACATTAATTTAGACTTAGACTTACTTTAGTTTAATTAAAATTAACTTAGATTTAGCTTAGCAAATTAATAAAGCATTTTCCTTGTTAAAATAAATAAATTTAAGATCATTTCATTTCAATTAAGATTAATTAGAATTAGGCCCACTAATCCATCAAATTCAATCCAAATCAATTGTCCATAAAATCAATAGACTTAGGCCCACTTTTTTGAATTAAAACAAGTAAACTTAGGCTTATTAATTAACTTAAAATGTAGGCCCACCTTTAGCTTTATTTCACTTATAAATAAAACATATAGATTTAACTTATTTAATTAAAATTAATGTAGATTAAACTAATTTAGAGACGTTACACTTTATGAATGCAGTTTTTTTATGTACTTTTCATAATTAGTTGCCTTAAAGTTAGATGAAATTGCATGTAATTAGAGAATAAATTAGTAATTAATAAAGTAATTCTAAATGAACACACTACTAAAAGAAGTTGGTATTTCGTATCCAGAATCTATTGGTTGTGGTGCTAACTCTCTTTCAGAGAATCAAGCTACCACCACCTTCAAATTGTCCCAATTATTACCCTGAGTGGCGACTCCTCATCTCCACACTATATCTTTATGATATAATAGTGTGTTCTCTAAAGCCCTAAGCTTAAACAGTGTCACAGTTGCTAAATCTTGGATGTGCGCTAAACCCCGCCATCGATAGTGGTGACTCCACCGTGGATCAAAGATACTGATTTTACTTGTGTTCTTTAGAATCATTTTATTAATTATTATTTTATTTTTGCATTCATTTTGCATGTCCCTATAAAATTTATGGCATTGGTTTATAGTTCCATGAGTCCACTAGCTTCATAGGATTGTAGATTGGCTAACCATCACTTTTAGCCTTAACTCGATTCAAGAGAGATTACTGAGCTCATCTGACTAGAGTATGTAATTGAAGTCCTAAAAGGGGGTAGTCTTCTCTCGAGTTAGTAAAGGATGTCGGGCTCCTTTGACCTTAGCCTATAACTAAAGTCCTAAATGAAGGCATCTTGCTAAGAGGACCTTAACTTTTTGCCGGACTTAACCACATATAATGGCTTAGTAACTTCTTCTAGGATTTACCCAAATTGCTTACGTTTGTTGCCATGAGGTATTTTTGTTTATAAAGGCCCAAGCCCATACCTTTTTAGGCCCATTTAAGTTGATAAAGATTGGGCTAATCTTTTATACTTAGAAATACTATTTCTATGCTTTATTGCTTTGAGAGATTTAACATGCACGTTGATTCTTGATATCCCCTATTGATATTAAGGCCAGGATAAAAAAATCCTAGGAAAAGAGACTCGCCATTGAATACATGTGTAGGAGGAATAAGGCTAGAAGGATGTATGTATACTTGATTTGTTATTTTCTACTTGTTGCATAAAACATGCATAATGCATACATGCATCACATGTATTTCATGCATCATACTAACACTTTATTTTTCAGCCATCATAGATTCATATGGGTCTTCTCGTGTTTAGGAACAAAAAGGTGGCAGACTTGTTAGAACCGACCTAAGTCCAAAATCAGTAGCTAAAGAAATCCTTCAAAGTCTAGAGAAGAGTCATATTAATCCGCTTTACTTGGAAGTTGAATGAACTCCAACCTAGAAAATAGAAATGGAACAACAATAAAGAGGAAACTAGACCTTATAAGACATTAAGTGAGCTTTGATGGATGACATGAGAGCCATGATGCAAGATGAAATGAGACAAGCCTTAGCTAGGTTAATGCCATTTGCTGCTACTATTCCACCACCTACAATTGAACAAGCACTTGGTGCTGCAACTATTCCACTTGCTGCTCCTACACCTGTACCAATTGCTTATGCTCCTATTGATAATGTTGGAGGCCAACCTATTGTTAGAAATCCACCTGTTGTTGAAGTGAAATTTGAGGATGTTGAAAACTACATGGTAGAGAAAGCAAACAGGGAATCACTTGAACTGGTCTAAGATCACGAGTCCAAGCAAATGCAAGCACTGACTCAAAAAATGTCCAAGATGGAAGAGCTCATAAGAGGACAAGGCATAGGATGCTCATTTAATTTTGATGATATGTTCCAAATGGAAGGGGTTAAATTTCTTAATAAATTTCAAATGCTCCACTTGCAGAAGTTTGATGGAGCTGGAGATCCAAAGATCAACTTTAGTCAATATACTACAACTATGAGCATCACTAAAGCCCCATTAGCAGTAGTCACTAAGTTGTTTGTATTATCCTTAGAAGGAATGGCTATGAACTAGTACTATGGGTTAAAAAAATCTATCTGGGTTGATTATTATGTACTGCTTTCTTAAAATAGTATGATTATAACACCAAGTTAGAGGTATCTATTAGGGATTTAGAACTAAGTAAGTAGAAACCTAATGAATCATTCTCAAATTTTCTCATTAGATTCACGAATAAGGCAAGATTAATGAAAAAACAAGCTCACTGAGAAAGATTAGGTTAGGATGATAGTTTTTAATGTGTCTCCTAATTTGGTTAAAAGGTTGGGAATGATGAACCCTAAGACTTTTATGGACCTTTACGTTGAAAAGAAGAAAAGCTATAGAATCACTAAAGCAAGAAACTACCCAATTGGGGGAACACAGCAAGGAAGCACTAACCAGGTTGTGGAAGTGCATGTTGTTCAACAACCAAGGAGATTCTCTAATTTTAACCAACCTATATCAAAATTCTTAGATTGCCTAATACAAAAAGGCTTGCTTCGACCTTTAACCTTTTCAAAATTGCCAAACCCAAATGTCTCAGGATATGACCTGAGTAGTTATTGCAAATTATACCAAGTTATTGGCCATTCCATAAACACCTGTACCTGCCTTAAACATGAAATCCAAAACCTTATAGACTCTGGAAGAATCACATACCCTAAAAACCTAAGCACTAGAAATAATCCTTCCCAAACTACCGAAATGTTCCACCTCCAACCACTATGATGATCAACTTAGGAGTTATTGAGGATAAAATACTAAGCTCATTTAAGGACCTAGACCTTGAAACCAATAAAAATCTCCTAATGCCCCCAAAGATATGGAAAGAGTAGAAGATTTGTTAGAACAACCATCAGACAAGTTCGACTATAAGGTGTTTTACACTAAACCACCTTCTTTTAATATACTCTTTAAGTCAGTTGTGCATATAGGGTGGACTAATTATTTTAATGATTAGAAGCAATTAGACAAGGAAGAAACATGCATAGTTGGAAAGAAAGCAAAACCACTAAAGGAGAGTTCTGTTAAAGAAAGACATGGGAAGTCTTACCTCAGTGTAGAGGAACCTGTCAATATGCTTGGTGTGGATGTTTCTGGGAATGAGATCTTCAAGGAGTAAATCATTAAGAACCTACAAGACAACAAGGATGAGGAAATGCAATAATAGCTACTATGTCAGCCACCTGAAGGACAACCACTCTGATACTTAGCATCCCTAGCATCTAGAATAGGAAATAAATTTTCTTATTATCTTCTTTGAATAAAATTTTAGTTTCTTTACAACTTGTTTTGTTTTAATGATCGATGATATAAACTCTAATCATGCTCACTTATGGAATGTGCATCTTGATGGTACTGTGCATTATGATATTGATTGTATCTGTATATTTGACATAAATTCAGTTCAATTAGATTCATTCACCATGGGCGCAAATACAAATTTAAAGAACATTTATATATCATATGATATAACTTCTAATAAGAGAAAATTAAAAAAAAAGAGGAAATAAAAGTGAGAAAACATATGAAGGACCAATCATGTAAAAATTAAGGAAACAAAAGTGAGAGAGAAATAACTACAGGAGTTATGTCATGTGATGTAATGAATATTCTCATGTTTGCCCTAATAAATGAATAAGATTGAATTTGAAATTTTTGTTCAAATATCGCATATTCGTCTTTATCATACCTCATAAGTATTTGAATAGGAAGACAATACATAATGAAAAATTAAAATCAAAGCTATAAGATCACTATTTTAGTTATGTTTTCCCTTCTTGTCACCCCTCTGTGATTCTGCTTGTAAGTCTAGTATTCCATTGTACCTTGGGAATTCAGGTGGCTTAATAACTTGTGTTTTAACCTATACTTTATAACTATCATCAATCATTGCATGAACATCAAGCCTCATATTCTACTCAAGAGTTCTTCAAAGAGCAAGTCTAGTTAATTCTAGCTTCAAGAACTCTCTTTAGTCAGTTCACCCACTCCTTTACATCTTTTGTACATAATGCTATAACTAATTGGGTTGGTAAGTCAAAGGATTAACAATAGTAGTGAATAAAGTGAGTTTCTTGCACACATGAATAAAAATTGCCTGAAACGCATTGATAAATCCAGTTAGAATGATAAGTGTGAATTTGACTTTAGTCTCCAAGAATGGTAATGATCTTAGTGTCACCATCTCCATGGAAGAAAACTGTAGAAACTTGGGGGGGGGGGAATATAGCTCTAGGGGTAAGTTGGGGGTAGAATAGTCAATTAGCATTTAAAGAATAAAGATAGAACATTGAAGTATAAGAGTTAGCAAGAGAGTTTTGGGGGTAGAAAGAAGTAAACTATAAGTAGCAACCAATAATTCATCAATATAACATAGCCTAGTCATTTGTCCGACAAACTATATCAGAAGCTCTAACATTAGAAGTACCAACCTTGAAGCATATGATGTTCAAATTTGCAAGTTGTTGATGAAGCACTTCATTTTTACATTTTAAGATCAACAACATAGCTCTGTTCTAAAGAGAAGGCATATTAGGATCATGAATGTCATACACAACATGCATGCATTTGCATACATTATTTTGTGAAATACTTGCTTTGTATAATTAAAGTCTTTGAGCCTAGGCAAGATTGTGGAAATATTTTACTACTAATATTCAAAATTAGTGTTATAAAAGTGTAGAAAGGTAGTTAATGGTAAAGTTGATGCTCAATATGACTCTAGATCATAGGAGCCCAATAAATCATGGGCCCATCCAACAAAGAGGTATCACTGATAGTGGTACTAGCAAAAGCATCATATTGGTAACCTTAAGAGGCTGGATTGGACATTTAAATTCCACATGCTTAGCATTTATCATTATAGCCTTATCCAAAGCATCATTTTGAATCACTTGAAGCCTTAATATGAGGAAAATCAATATACTCCCATGAACTGTAAAAGCAAAAGATGGTTAATAACATGAAGAGTAGCAAAAGATAAGCATACCTCAAATGGGTAAATGGGAATCTGGTCTAACAAATGCTTCTAAATGTATCTCAGATAGCCATGAGAATGCTTAAACAAAGACAAAACATGAAATCCTTAAAATACTTCTCTTAATTCCTGATAAGAAGGTCTAGCATATTAGCAATACATTCGTCAACTCTAAAAAGGGAAGAATGCACTCAAAATTTGAGATAAACAAACTCTGAAAACAAAGGCAGTTGATCAAAGTATATCAACAAAATTCAAAGACAATCAGCAAAAATTCTAATCAGTCAGTATAGTTGATTAACACAAAATCTCAAAATCCTAATCAACATGATATTCCAATTTAATTTTTGCATTGTACATACATAACACAAATTTCATATTCACTCAATTATATACAACACAATTGCTATAACTCAAATTTTTAAACTCACAATTTTCTAGATACTACATAGTAGTTATAGCATATTTTTGTTAAACGTCCCACAAGAAATATAGTGAAATTCATTATGACTAGATGTCCCATAGGGAATGTAGTGTCACATGTTAAATGTCCCACAGGGAATATAGCAAAAACTTATTACTCGCTAAATATCCCACGGGGAATATAAAAAAAATGCACTGAACACAGTGTCAACTGCTATTCACTGAACATAGTGATAACATCACTACTATATGTTCCACTAGAACTATATCATGTTTTCTATACATTGAACACAATGTCAACTGCTATTCACTGAACACAGTGATAGCATCGCTGCTATATGTTCTAGCGGAACTATAGCATGTTTTCGATACATTGAACACAATGTCAAATGCCATTTACTGAACACAGTGATAACATCATCACTATATGTTCTAGTAGAACTATAGCCTATTTTTAAAATGCACTAAACATAATGTCAACTGCTATTTACTGAACACAATGATAGCATCATTGATATATGTTCCACCGGAACTATAGTTTGTGTTGACCTTAGCAATAATCAATCTTAATTTTGATCTTAAAAATAAAATTTTGAGCATTTAATTTATTTGTTTAAGTGTGTATAAGTTAGGACTCTATTAGAAGTTAAAATGAAGTATAAATATCTTGGGCTGATTCAACCATTAAGATTCAATGAGGCTTTTGACATCCTTAAAGTTTTATAATGGAAAGTTATCTTCTTCACATTTGAAGTAGACATCTTGAGCATTCTAAATTAAGCTTACTTTTCAAAATCTAAGTTCATTTGTGTATGAAAATATTGAGTCAAAGTCAACATATGCAATTTGCCATTTTAGATTGCATAGCTTTTAGTATTTTAGCAATATCTTAAGCTAGAAAAATCCAATTGAGGTGATTTAAAATGATATGGAAATCAAAGTCAAATATCTACAACTTTTATGAAGAAAGTATAGGTAAATTCGAATGTCTCAAATAGGAAATCATAATTTCAAATCATGCACATTTGTTTGACAACAGTTTACCATTTTAGATTGCATATCTCTTAATATTTTAGTAATATATTAAGCTACAGAAGTCAAATTGAGGTGATTTAAAAAGATATGGAAAAATAAGTCAAATATCTACAACTTTTATAAAGGAAAATTCGAATTTCTCTAGTAGCCAATTACAATTTCAACCCATCCACAACAGTCTAACAATATTACTTTCAATAATTCAAAATTATAAACATTGGATTCAAAATATAGACATTGGATACATTATTTGCACCTCTAACAGCTATATTTTTTGGGTGTTTATCTATATAAACACCTTTAGAGCTAAATGGAAGTTAAGACATTTTTGCTTATTATTATTCTCTATCTTAACATTCATTAAAACTCTTAAATTCTCAAATATTCACTCTTTGTTTATAACTCTTGTAAGAGTAGGTTGTGTGTTAGAAATAAAATTTCTCTTCATCTTAAATCTAAGGATAGACTAGTAGGAAAGTGAGATTTATTTCTAAAGGAATTAATTTAAGTGTTGTCCATTAAAACACATAGGATTTAGTTTTTTGAGTGAGCCTTGAAAACTCATGTTGTAAGGTTGTAAGAGTGAGCCATAAATCTCTTGTGTAATCTTAATCCTAACTTGGGGACAAGTTAGGTTGAGATGTATGATTGTTATTGAATCTGAACTCCTGAAATCATTGTGTTCTTCATTCTTCCTTCTCAATATTCTTTCAATTCTTGCAAAGAATTATTTTTAATTTCGATTTTTATTTAATAACTTTATTCACCCCCTCTAGGGCTCTTTCAGTCTATTTTCAAAATACACTGAACATAATGTCAACTGCTATTCACTGAACATAGTGCTAGCATCATCGCTATATGTTCCACTGAAACCATAGTCTGTCTTTAAAATGCACTGAACACAATGTCAACTGTTATTCATTTAATACAGTGTCAACCGTTATTCACTGAACACAATGATAACATCAGAGCTAGAAATTCCACATGAATTCTATTTTTCCTTAAATCACATTCAACACGGCATAGTGTCATGCATAGTCATGATACACAGGTAAGTGTTTTGACTCCTTACTTTGAAATTGTGTGCTTATTTGCTTTGCCATAATTTTTCAAGAAAATTGCAACAAAGGGGGGCAGCTTTAACCACCTAATTTTGGGATAACTTGAGTTTGGATGCGATTGAGGACCCAATGATGAAATTTGACTGTGAAATTAGGTTTATTGGATTTGATTTATTGGTTTTGAACTAAATTACAAATTATTTTTAGGATTTATTTTTAAATTTTATTATTATTATTATTATTTTTAAATAAATTTTCAAAAAGTAAAAAATAAAAAAAAAGAAATAAAAAAGGGAAATTTGGCCAAAAATAAAAAAGGCCAAATTAGCCTAAAGAAAATGAAAAAAATTAAAGAAAGGAGGATGGGCCAACATTGGCCCAAATGGACCAAAACAAATTGAGCAGTAAGAATGGCAGTAAGACCATTTAATTCGCTACATAGCGAATTAGCCAATTTTGTGAAATTTTTTAAAATTAATTTCTTAGTTGATAATTCTTAATAAATCACAATTATCAAGTGGTTAGAATTAGATTTTTTTTTTATGATTTGATTTCCTTTATAAATAAAATTAAAACTTCACAGAGAGGGGGATAGTTCCTGGCTTTTGGATTTTAGCCGTAGGAAAGTGTTTTACGTGGTTTTCATGAAAAAGGCTTTGAGATTTTGACTCTTTGCCCATTTCTGATTTTAGTCGTGAGCCAAAAATTTTGTTCTCTTTCACATATTTCTTTTAGTTCTTTGCCATAAATCAGATCAAAATTTAAAGTCTAAAAACTCACAGACAACACAAAAAGCCACAGGCTTCCATCAAAAGTGATAATCCTTCTAAGGGGAATCAATATTGTATCCATCAAATAATCTCTTCTTCTACCCTCTTCTATTTATTTTGTTTGATTATTTTGGTTTCATTTAATTTCAATTTTATTTAATTTTTTATTTAATTTTGTTTAATTAATAATCATTGTTTATTTTGTTTTCTATGTTTGTGTTTGTGATTATTGATGGAGTTTCATGATAGATTCACTATACAGAACAAAACCTATGAAGATCCATAGAATGTCATAGATTAAAATCCTGTAAAATTTTACATAGTTTTTAGATTCTCTATTTATTTATTTATGTATTTTTTTGTATTGTTTTTGTTTTTATTTTGTTTTATGGGTTGTATTATTATTTTAATTTAGTTTTTAATAGATTATTATAACAGCTCCAATAGTGGGATAATGAAATCGTGCTTGTGTTGTGTGTTTTATTTTTATTAATTGGTTAGTAAAATTAGAGTTTCAATTGGGTAATTAATTAAAATCAATGGCTAAGACATAATTAGGGTTTTTAATTAAAATTAAATTAGATTTAGGTGAATAGAATTAGGGTTGTTTGTTAATTATTTTATTTATTAATAATTTATTAATTAATTTTTTTTACCACTTTAACTAAATTAGGTTTTTTAATTACTGAATATGTTTTTTACCTGTTTAGAATTTTTAGGTTATAATTAATTTAGGCCCATTTTTATTTTAGTTATTTTGTTTTCTTTTGGTATGTAAATAAGTTAATTACTTTTAGGCTTAGTTAATCTTTTAGTCCCATTTCATTAGTAATTAGGCTTATTTTTAGGCTCAATTAATTTAATAAGGCCCATTTAGATTAATTTAGACTTAGGTCCACTTTAGTTCAATTAAAATTAACTTAAATTTAGCTTAGCCCATTAATAAAGCATTTTCCTTGTTAAAATAAATACATTTAAGATCATTTCATTTCAATTAAAATTAATTAGAATTAGGCCCACTAATTCATCCAATTCAATCCAAATCCATTGTCCATAAAATCAATAGACTTAGGCCCAGTTTTTAGGATTAAAACAAGTACTTAAAATGTAGGCTTACTTTTAGCTTTATTTCACTTATAAATAAAACATATAGATTTAGCTCATTTAATTAAAATTAATGTAGATTAAACTAATTTAGAGACGTTGCATTTTATGAATGTAGTTTTTATATGTACTTTTTATGATCAATTGCCTTAGAGTTAGATGAATGACATATTAGGGTTTATATGAAATTACATGTAATTAGAATAAATTAGTAATTAATAAAGTAATTCTGAATGAACACAAGACTAAAAGAAGTTGGTATTCCGTATCCAGAATGTCTTAGTTATGGTGCTAACTCTCTTTTAGAGAATCGAGTTACCACCACCTTCAAATTGTCCTAGTTATTACCCTGGGTGGCGATTTCTCATCTCCACACTAGGTCTTTATGTTATAATAGTGTGTTCTCTAGAGCACTAAGCTTAAACAATATTACGGTTGCTAAAATCTTGGATGCGTGCTAAAACCCATAGTCTACACTTGCTCTTCATGTCCTTAAACAAAAAATGAGAAGGATAAAATGCAAAGAAATAATGATTATTAGTAGCAAATTTTTAGAAAAATAATAATGGTTTGAATAAATTAGGAACATGTAGAACCTCATTAAGTTTTAGATCAATATTATTTATTGAAGGAAAAGAAGTTATACTTGTATGGGAAATTGGCATTGATTGACCATTGCCAATGGTGACTTGATCTCTACCTTTTTATACTTATAGATTAGAAAAAGACTGAAGCAATGGTGTCATATGGTGAGTGGCATTGGTGTCAGGGATCCATGAACTATCCAAACTATAAGAAGACGAGGCCAATGTGCTTGGCAAATAAAAAGGTGATTGCCATGTAACATTTGCTTATGGGTGACTAGAGTTTTTGGGTTTATATCAGTGACGACACCTATCAGCGTGTAATTAAAGTAGCCATAGATTTGACATTTATTCTTATTGGAATTATTGCGAGAGGGAGGTCTATAGCCAATATATGTTGATCGAGAGCCAATATGAGGTGGTTATGGAGCAGGATTGGGCTGGATAGTGAGATTAATAGAGGGTAAAATGGTATAGCTTTTAAAAAGAATTTCATTAGAGAGAATTTAACTGTATAACTCAAAAAATGAAATAGGATCAAAATGAAGATTTAAGGTGGAAACAATATGATGAAATTCCATACCTATATTTTAGTATATAATAGCATTGAATTCTGAGGATGAAATAGTCTTCCCAGTAGTAGCAAGTTCATTGGCCAAGGCGTTAGCCTTTTAAAGGTATTGAGCAATGTCCACATCATGCTTTTTAAGTTCTTGAAGTTTAACATATAGTTGAAGTTGGTGATTCTGAGATATAGAAATGAAAGCACTTCCTAATGCTTTCGAAGTAGCAAAAGAAAAGGTACAATCGATTCTATATGAATATACAACTTTAGTTAGAGAAGACAAAATTCATGATAAAAGCAATTGATCTTATTTAAACCACTGTGTGTACACAGGATTAACAATGGTTTCACTTGAGTTATTTGGAGACAATGGTTGAAGATGGAGCATGAGAGCCATCAATTAAATGATTCATGTTGTGAAAATTTAAAAGAGGAATAAATTAAGTTTTCCAAGTAAGAAAATTTTTAGGTGATAATTTTATAGCAAAATTATAATTGGTTGTAGTAACTAAGGTTGGTGTTGAGCTTGTTATAGCGGGAATAATTTGAGTGTCCATATTAGCTTTGATACCATATAATGAATATGAGAAGAAAAGAATTTATTTTTCATTGTTGCGTATATTGAATAAGGTTGTAGGTATATAACATTGGTTACAATAGACAACAATTGCTATTAATAAACAAACTAAAGAAGCAAATTACTAGTAGATAATTATGAATAAATCACATGTATATCAACAACACTATGATGTGGATGAAGTACAATTAATAAAAATAATAATTTAGAAATACCAATAATTAAGGCCAATTAGCTTATATTGTCATGAACTCCAATTTGGTCCATATTTAGAAAGCTTTCTTTGCATCTATCACCTACAATGGACAACAAACCAAAGAACATATACTTATTAAAGTCCTATTAGCAAACTAGCTTGGATAATTTAACTTTTTTCAACTAATATTAGTAATCAAGAAAGCTTAAATTATGCCTCTTCTCAAGTTATATTAGTAATCAAGTAATATATTTTAAGCCTAAACTATTGCTTGAATAAGGAGCTTTTAAAATAAAGGCTTATTGAGGTATGAAATGAGACAAACATATACAATACTACTATTAAGGTATGAAATGGAAAAAACAATTGGGTTCTTGAGGTGAGGTATGAAATGGGAAAAACAGCGTCACTATTGTTGAGGTATGAAATGGGGTAAATAGTTTCGTGAGAAATTATTTGTTTTGATCAGCACACAAAACATATGGTTGAAAAACTTTAATTTATAAGAATTCAAATCTATCCTCTCCTAATGAATATAGGATTGATGCATCCTTAAGAATTACAAGTCTCCTATTTATAGTAATTTTCTTCGCTAACATAAACAACAAAATAGCCTTTGGGTACAATATTAGTTATTTGTGCTAATTTATATATAGTTTCATTATCAATTTTAACATGCATTTAGAGCTTTGAAGTGCATTTAGTGTAGTTAAATTAGTGTAAATTTATACTTTTATATTTTTATTTTTTTTTTAGGAAAAATGAGAAACTAAAGGGTGATTGGTGCGAAAGGAGCAAATTAAGCCAAAACAGAGGAGAGGATCCAAAATAAACTTTCTATGGAGATTGTAGATAAGGCTGCAATCGTAGATAGTATGATGAGGATAAAGAACTAAAAGTCAAAGATTGTGTTATTATGGCAATCGTGGATGTGGCGATCATAGGTTTCTTATTGCCCTCTCTCTTTGTGGTGAGCGCAATGGTAGTACGATCGTGAAGTCCTAGAAGCAGGCCCCTCTATTGCGATTGTAGATCTATGTGCATCAACAAACAACCAGATTCCAATTGTAAAATGTTGACGTGTGCCATTTCAAAGAGCAAATCTAGAGAAATTTTTTAAAGGATGTTCTAGAAGGAGGTATAAAAGGACAAAGGACCTAGAGTTTAGCAAGTAATTCTCACCCAATCAAAGAGAAAGAGAGTACACCCAACCAAAGGAGAAGAAGAAGGACAAAGGAGTCATTAAAGAAAATTGAGAGCTTTTTGATAACATCTTTCTTATCTTTACTCTTCTCTTTAGTATTTTGATGAATATTTCCATAGGTTGTACTTATTGGATATTGAATGTTAATGCCATGAGTGGCTAAGTACTTTTTTTTTTTGTTAGGATTGATAAACTTATAAAATTTAAGTTTATTAATCTATATCTTGTTTATATTTATTGCATGATGTGTTCATTGTATTGATTGTTGTTGTAGATGACCAACCATAACTAGTTTGATTTAGAGTTATGCATAGATAAATGGTAACTTTAATAGATTTATGAACACAAGTTGATGAGTTAATGACTAGAGATAACTTGACTTTTAATTAATTTTCTTTAGGTGTGCTTAACAAGTTATTTGATTAAGATTATCTAATCTTGGATGATGATGAGAGTTAGACCTTAGATTTATGATTGAACTCAAGTAGATTTAATTAATTATTGCTTGAGATTAATTAATTGATGTTAGTGATATATGTCAATTATGTAATGGTTATATTTTGACTTTATTATATATCTATTTTATTAATAAAGATATATATATATATATTATTACGGGTTAATTATAATATTATTTTTAATTAATTTTATATAAAATTATTAAATATGTCATTTAATAGTAAAATTATTAGTGAAAATATATATATTATGTAACATTTGATTTGCTTTAGGCAAAAAGGAACCACATTATTTTCTGGCCTAAAATTTTTTTTTTTTTTAAAAAAAGGTGATATATTCGATGCAACATTGCAGGAGAGCATGTCCTATATGAAGTGTCTTTTAAAGTAACACAGTTACCCTAAAGAGAATATGTGGTGAAGAGACCATTCAATCATATTAATTAGTACAACTTTAAGGCCATGTGTCCCTAGTTACCACATGGTCGTACCCTTGAACTATTGATTTAAATTGGTCGATTTCATACTCAGTATGTACAACTTTTGGCCATTATCTTCATGAAATGGAATGAGGTGGCCTAAACTGATTTGATTATGTGATAGATATGCAATGCATATGCTCATGACTAGGCAGCGATCAAATCTTTAGTATTCTTTTACGAAATGATCTAAGTCCCCTGTTATTCAATGATAAAATGTGTTTTTAAATCATGAACAGATCAGTCAAAGTTATTGGCCACTAGCATCAGTTAGCAAACATACTAATTAAAGAGTTATATGACGTTTAGTTGATATATATGGCCGGTCGTGTGCTTGTGGACTTAAAGAGTTATACTAATTTAATAACGAAAAGTTAGGTGCCATACTAATCTAGCATATATGACGTTTTCATGCAGTATAATATGCTGTAGTCCTCCTTGACTAGGGGTGGCAAACTACAGGTCAAGCAGGTTTGAGGGACATTCAATTTTAGGTTTGAACTATAAACCAGCGAAACTGTTTATGAGTTATTTTGAGTTCAACTAAATAAAAGTTCATTGAAATTTATCTATTAAAATTTATTTAATAAATAAGTTGAGTTCAAATAAATTATATAAAATTTGACTTATAAAATTTATTAATAAATTCGAATAAAAGTTAATGAGCTAATTCATAATTTTTAGTGTACCATTAAAAAAAAAAAGGATTAGCGACAACTAAATCTGTTGTTAAAAAAATTTGTGATGGATATAGTTGGCAGGTAAAATAAGGTTCATTAACAGACTTAGCAAAATATCACAAAGTTTAATGACACACAAGTTTAACAACGGAAGAAAATCTCTCGTTATTATTTGGTCCTTGTCGTTAGTTTTTGATAAATTAGCGACAGTTATTTGAATTTGTTACTAACTTTAATTATAAAAAAATAGTTATTAATATTTGTGATGGATTAGTGTCAGATAAACCATTGCTAATTTTTAGAATTTGAATTTTAAAATTTTTTTAGTTATTAGATAATAAATGAAATATATATATAAAATCCAAAAAATGTTATTGTACATTGATATAAATACATCAAGAGGTACACTACAAAAAATCCATCATTAAAAAAAATTGTGACGGATAAAACAGATAGGTAAAATAAGGGTTGCTAACAGAATTAGTGCTGGAATTCAATCTGCCGCAAAGTTTGATGATAGATTATCGATGGAACAAAATCTATCATTATTGTTTTGTTCCTGAGTATCAGATATCGATCGTTAATTTATGAAAAATTAGCGACAGTTTTCTTGATCCGTCAACAACTCTAATTACTTAAAAAAAAATTTTATTAATATTTGCACCATCGCTAAAACATGAAATCTGAAATATTGTTTTTTTAGTTAGTGGATGACAAATGGAAAAAAAAAAAGAATAATGTATATATTATTATTATTATCATTATTATTATTCTTCTCTTTTTTTCTTCTAACAATCTCAACACATACTATAATGGGTTAGGCCAAAAATGTTAAAATCCATTTAGAGGTTTACACTGTTGATTTGCCATATTTTTGCGACTTCTAGGTGGATGAACTGGAAACTCACTCTTTCAACAAATCAGAGCTTCCGGAATTTTGCCAATTTTAACCATACAAGTCCCAATACAACATCAAGTGTAATTGTACTGATTAAAATTATTAAAAATTTGCCAAATCAAAACATTTACACTAAATTTTAAAATCAATTGAGTAAATTTTTACAGATAATATAATACATCCAAAACTCACATCAAGAACTGGTAAATATGCTTAAGCCGCAAAACTACAATGTATCTGTGTGATAGCTACGTTGACTACAAAGTTTTGAAATATATATGTACAAGAATCATTCAAGAACACACCTTTAATTCCTTTTCTTGACGATTCCTTAAAAACAGAATCTCAAAATTGTCATTGGGTCAATGGCATTGTTAGTCAGACAGACATAGCTTGAAATTACTAAGTGATGAGTTGAATGAACTCTTCTTCGCCGCATGGGATTGTGAGGCCTCCCATAGGATGATTGAATCCGAATTCTTCTTCAACATGGCTCAGTAATTTCTGGAATGAAGGATTCTTCAGGTATGAAATGGGAACAACAAATCTTTTCTTCTGAGTTTCTCCAACATAAGCAGCAAAATGGCCTTTAGGCACGCTTGTACCGGCATTTGTCTCCGAAGACAGAAGAATTCGTCGCACAATCTGCTTCGCTTTAGGCAAATGGATACCCATCATCACTTCTGATATGTAGTAAGTGTTAATGAAAGAATATAACTTTGTATAACTCTTATGAAAATAAAGAAACTTTGGAGGTACATTCTTGAATTAACTACGTACAGTATAAGTATATATAGTGAGATCTGGAGAAATGTCTCAAAAGCTAGTTACTTACTGAAAGGTTACGTGGTGAAGATTGAAATTAAGAACATATGTCCCAGGTAATCACATGGCAATGCTACCAAACTATGGATAAGATTTTGATAGATTTTGTATATGATAACTTCAAAAAATTAACATGGCCTACCACTTTATTAAGAAATCATAACTGTGTATCTATATATGTGAGTGTCTGTGGTGGCCAAGCTGAACATTATTATCCACATTTGTTGTTGTTGTTCTGCTAATACAGTGTATGCTAAAGAGCAATTGGCTGAGGTACGGATAAAAAAAATCTTTCATATTCTTTTGGTTAATTGATATACACACATCATGCTACATGTTCATTTGTTAAAGTTTTTAATCAATGAAAGAAAGAAAGAAAAATTGGCCACTAGCACTCATGTCTGTCTTGACCTTAAAACAATAACGAACATATAAAAAGTAAAGAGTTGGTGATGATCATATTAACATGGGGCTATCTTTTGAAGGAATGATAGGTTGAATGGAAGCATCTGACTAATCCAAGCATATGATATATTTTTTTTCTTTTTCATATTTCTCAATTCTTGACCACAAATGCTAAAGTATGTATAATATAGTCAAGTAGCTACAATAATTGTGTTCATAATGAAGTGAAAATGGATATATATATATATATATAAATCACACCGATATCTAAAGTTTATTAGACTCTAATTAATTTGATTAGGTTTAGACAGGATTATAAAATTAGCAAACGTCTCCTAATAACTAATTTAATACAATTGAATATACTACAATTCAAATTCAAGCAATAACAGTCCCTACCAACTAATTTTAACAGTTAGGACACTTTCAATTCACTTGATACATAAATACCAATTTTGTCTTTGATATACATGGTACATTCAATTAACTAGTTCAACCACACAGGGGAGGCCCAGAACTAGAATTAGTAGTTAGTGGGGCAAAGTTAAATTACATCAATTGTTTTTAAATATATAGGGGCTAAAGTAAAACGTATAAAAATAATGGGGGAGATAATTCTATTGTTTCAGAATTTTTTGTTCCTGAGATATATTTAAATTGGTGTAATTTCTCACCACAATGAAAAAAAAGTATGAGAGAATGAAGATTCAACCCTACTCTGCACATGTGAATTTCCATATATTTTATTTATGAGGGACTATTGTTTCAGATTGTGGCAAAAAATAAATAAAAACTTTAAACTTCCAATGTAATTTTGTAATTTCAAAGAAAATATATGGTTACTCTTCTTGACAAGAAATATTTTGTGCTCTAAAAACGATTTAATTCTAATGTGTAAAGGTAACGAAATAAAATTGAACTACAACGCTAGCCACCATTACAGAAAGGAGGTCCACCGTGGCTCCGTAGATAGCACTGTGTAATGGGGTGACAAAGGAGCTCTAGAGGCAATACACCTTTAGAATGCTTAACTAACCCTAGGGGCGTGAATGAATAAAAAAAATATAATATAACTGTGATGAGTGTAACATTATAATATCTCTTTCTATCAACTTTCAAGGTGTTTTTTGTGCTTTTTAGAGGATACTTTCAATGTAAACTCTCCACCATTCTCAAAACTTGTATGCATGTTCAACGACATAACCTTAAATGAATCCCATAGTGTGAAGTTAGGCAACGGGTATCGAGTTCAGGAAAGAGAAATTCTGGCCTTCATAAGGAAGGAGCTCTATGGACATTATGAGACCGAGGTGCTTGTAAGGCGTGTTCATCCATATCTTTAGAGTTAACTAAGAACTCTAAGAGTGCATTGCCCCTATAACTCCTTTGTTGCCTCATTATACACTGCTGCTGGCATGGATAAGGCTTGCGCCAAGATGGAATTGGAAGTATGTTAAAGCATGTATAAAGATTATAAAATTTGTACAAATTGTGTGTGGCAAAACATAAAAGAGAAACTTAGGATTGATTTTCTTGGCGTGTTCTTGTGAAGTATTACAGTTCGGAGAAAAAAAAAAAAAGCTAATTTATCTTAACATTCGAATTTTATGGTAAGATTTTCCACTATTATGATTACGAAAGTCGGTATAATTATTCGATCACATAAAATTTTTATATATTGTTTGTGCTCGCTAATTTATTATATATTGATAATTATTCTCTAAGTTAATTATTGTGATTAATTTTCAAAGACAATTTAATATAACAATTGCTTAAAGATCTTCAACATTATGTGTCCCCTCATAGACTGCACGAATTAGAATTGACATAATGCCCGACATTTTGCTTCCTCTTGGTTTCTTAAACGTCCAATATGTTTAAAAAATGAAGCCATGGGGTGTCGAGAGTTGAATTCGACCTACCTGCAATGCTAGGCAGCACTCAACCGTTGGGGTATAGTTTTGCTTCCTGAAAACCTCTCGAGCCTTAAATGCACCTGAAAAATACGACCCTCAACCTAAAATCATTCAACATTTCAGGCAAGATTCATGTATAATATATGCATGGTAGCTAAGCTTTACGTACCCTACAAAATAAAATTGCATATCATGTGGCAAATGAGTCCAAAAGTTTGAATTAAATTGGTTTTTGGTAAATTAAGGGGGCACATATAGGGTTTCTTGCATTCAGCCCCCCACCTTACCTTAATTAATAAATGCAATAAATATCCGATAAATCATTTGGTCTCTACATGTGACAAATCTTTTGGCTGAGAAGTCACTATCTCTTTCTGGTCTCTTCTATTTACGTACATTTCTGACACTGCTAAACTTGGTAATAAATTTTCCGAGTTTTCAGGAACTTGTTGGGGCTACAGTTAAGCAGTAACTGGTGTTACATGTGTATGTTGGGTAGGAGCAGTACCTTAAACCAGACCAAAATATTGACTTTGTCACCACGAATTTGCACCGATACGACTGGCATCGATGGGTCTTCGAGTTTTAGATATTTGAGCGTTGTTCGTTTATTTATTTGTATCTGTGCGTAGGCCACCAGATTGAGCTAGAGCTAGTAATGAATTTTTTTTTAAAATGAATTGGTGCGTACTAGTTTTAGTTCCCCTACATATACGTATAAATTTTACACTTTGAGCCTTTTTTTTTGGATGTGTGTGCATGTGTAAAAGAACAAAGTATGTCATATATATACGGCTCTTATCGACAGGTTTATTTAAGAATATTATATGAGGTTAAGGAGAATAGTAAATAGGAAGGAAGAAAAATAATTCTTAACTTTATTGAGAACAAAATTTATGAAAGAAAAGGAACCAAATTAAAAGGAATTACATAAATAATCTTCATGAGCAAGTATTTTAAAAGAAAAAATTAAAATATATTTTTTATAGTAAAAATATATATGGTACATTGTAAATTCTACCAAAAGTGTAATAAATTTTATGCGGACAAAAATTTGTGTAAAAATAAACTTGACTGTAGAAATGTGGCATTGTTCCATTCCATTTATATGTTGGCATGTAACGTTAAAAATAAAAAAGAAAAAAACAAAAATAATGTGCCTATTAATAGAAATTTCTTGACAACGTGGCGCATTATGTAACAAGTATTTATGACACCACAATTTTATTATTAACAGTTATATGATTGCATTCATGAAAACTTTCGTCAACTCTAAATGTATACTTTACTTATATTACAAACAATTTGTTACTTATTAATTTTTTCAAATTTATTGTATAATTTAATATGACACTATGATGTTAATAAATACTTAATCTATCTTGTTCCAAAAAAAAAAAAATTTATCTATATAAATTAATATATATTTCTTATCATAGAATTCAATTAAAATATATATTTTAATATAAAATGTTTATGATGTATGCTGCTAATTTTATTTATATATATACACCACAAACAAATAAATTTTTTCCTACATTGCAAGAGCATGTTGACATCAGATTTTTTCAAATCGGTCATCTTGCAAGAAATTTGGTCCAATAAAGAAAAAAGCAGCTCATTAGTTCATTGATGAATTCAATCCGGCAATCCACCAACAAAAATGGGACCAACGATGATGAAATCCAAGCGAGCCGTTCGAATTTGATCCATGATGAACAAAAGTGCCGGAAAATCATGAAGTTCCAGCACGATAAAAGAAGCAAAAGAACCGAAAGAGTGGTTGAGAGTCGTTGCCCACGAAGGAGTTGCGCCAGGATAAGTAAGGGGAAGTGGATATTGAAGTGCATGTCCTCAAATTCAAACTCGAATGAGTTAAATCTTTTTTTTTGGTCACAACTCAAATTAGTAAATCTAATAATAATAATAATAATAATAAAGGATATGTATAAGTTTGATTAAACTAGTAAATCATCAAATATAAAATTGGTTTGTTAGCCTATTTGTCTATCTCAAATTTAAATTCGACTTCATAGTATTCGAGTTGGTTTTAATTTTTTAAAATTAATTTTACATAGGTCATAAATTCCCTTAATTTGGTTACATTTATTATGCACATTCTTGCTTTCTTTTATTGACATTTTTTTTTTCTCTTTTAGTGGGAGTATTTCTTTCATAACAAACGCGATGATGTTTTTTCAACTCAATAAATTCCTTTTAGGAAGTATGTTAGTCAACCATGGTTTTGGTCGCCTTTACTTGTTAAGTACTTCAGCCCAAAGATGTAAACCTTTTATTATTATTTTTTTATTTTTAAAATTGAGAGTTGATATGATTTTAATATTGATAAACTATAAAATAGGCGGCAACTCTCCTTTTTTAAATTGACTATGACAGAAATTGAACACTGCACTTACAGTTTGTTATTAGAGATGAGTTACCACTTAACTAGTCCTTCACTAACTCAACCTTTTATTAATTTATTCAAAATCAATAATGCTTTAAGTTCAAATGCTAAAAATTAACGTTTATGGACTTAATTAATAATGATCAAAAGTCTTTTTCAAATAATAATAATAATAATAATAATAATAATAATAATAATAATAATAATAATAATAATGATGATGATGATCAAAAGTCAAAGATGGAAAAAGAAATATAACAACATATGACTTGAATTATATGATTATGAGTTTCTCTTTGTGAATTTTTTTTCCCAAAAGTGACTTCTTGAAACATAATAATGCATAGTTTTATTATAATAATTAATGAGCTTTAGAGCATTATTAGTACGAAAATCACTTATAGAATTATGAGATTTTACATTTAAAATCTCAATTAAAATTCAAAAAACGGAATAATTAGTTTAAATCAATTTATTTTTGAAAATGGCATACTTCTTATATTCAGCTTCCACTTAAAAGGAATTCTAAGTTTAGGAAAAAACCAATAATTAATACAAGTGAGGAAAGCTCTACTCTAATAGTATTGTAACCTCATCGTGCTTTATTTTGCTGCATTATGTAACAATAACAACCAATATGCGTGCGAGTAGCCAGTAATTGAGACCTCATTTTGGACAAAACATCGTGGGGACACAGTAATCAAACAAGCTCAACAGGAGGGCAATAGTAGAGCAGCTAGTTGGCTTGAAAAAGCACACAAATAACACTAGGTCCAAGTTCAATGCTTCATAGTGAATAATAACCATATCAATTTCGATTGGGACAAGTCTTATTACACCAAAACCATATTGTCTATCATCCAACAGTCAATGACCCTTTAATTAGTTCAATAACACCTAGTACATGTTTGTATATTCATTTACAATTACAAACTACAAAAATAGTTCTCAAATATTTATTCAAATCACACCCCCTCTTTTTTTGTTCTTTAAAAGTGGTAGGGTAACATGTCAAGTATCAAACAAAGCATTCCATGTGAAATTTCAACAAGTCCTTCACCTGATATGTCCCTTAATATTCTTCAAACACATAGCTAGCTATCTCATGCACACTACTGTTACTCTCACCTTTCAAGATTAAGGTTTGAACCCTATATATATGTATATATATAAGCCTTTATAGCAGAGACATCATACCAACACAACCCAACTTATCAGTCTTGATCAGTCACTGATAGAAGCTTTTACAAGATAGTTGAAGCTGCTCGACACATATTTTTTTTTAGTTTCTGTAAAATGGGTATTCAATTGATGGGGATAGCTCATGCTAAACAAAAGCTTCAACGCAGTCTTTCAGCGAAAATTGCAAGTGTTTTAGCTACTAGCTGTAATGTTCCAAAAGGTCATATCGCTGTCTATGTCGGAGAAGGTTACAGAAAGAGATTTGTAATTCCAATATCATACTTAAATCATCCTTTGTTCTTGGAGCTTCTGCATCGTGCCGAAGAAGAATTCGGATTCGATCATCCAATGGGAGGCCTTACTTTACCATGTAGTGAAGAGTACTTTAACGGTCTCACCTCAGCTTTAAGTTGTTCATGATTTGAACAGCCATATACTGCCACAATTGATTCTGTTTATGGTCATTAATTTCCTCTGATCTAAGTTAAGTTGTGAACAATTTGAGACTAGAAGTCTGTCTCAGTTTTGTTTTCTGTACTCAGCTCACTGCCTCACTAAATTCAAAATTTTCATAGTTTCCAAATGTGAGCGTATGTATCACTCGTTTAACACTAAAGTGTAATACATCCTATGTAAACAAGTTGTTCGGGTTTGTAAATTCACCATTTATCTCTATTGTAAAATTTCAACAACAGTTTCCATGGCTCGATATATAATGCAACCCCCTTTTTCTCTTGGTCCATAAAATTTGTTGCCTTGTTATATATTTTCTCTGGCATGAATACACAAGCTAGAACATAATACCATACGAGAACGTTGGTTTATAGCTAGTCAGGCTGTTGTGCTCGGATTTGAAACAGGCGCCCGTGGAATTATCAAATACAAAAACAAACAAAAAACAACACAAATGATGTGGGGTCATATAAGCATATTTTATCATAGTCATCATAAAATAAAAGACATATCGGTTTGATTTTAATTTTCAAAATTTGATAAATATATTTTATTTTAATTAATTATTTGTAGTTTTAACATAATGTGTTATTTCTTTTCTAAAATTAAAAAATAATACAACATTTGACGTAATTTTTTATTTGTTAAGATGGTCACATGTATGCTTTTTTTTTTTTATTATTATTATTAATTCTAATTAAAATGTAAATTATGCTCGGACTTGTAAATAATTTGTGAAATTATGATATTTTTATCATGTTTTAAAAATTAAAATAAACTGTTTCCTATAAATAATTCAAGTAATAAAAAGTGTGGACATTCTATTGAGGAGATTAGTGGTTGAACTCTCCAGCCCTATCTCATCTCTTTGGGGTGTCAAAATTTAACCACTTGATCTAGTTATTAAAAATTTAAATAAACTTGCATAAAATTTAAAAGTTTTGTCTTGAAATACGTTCTTCTTTGTAGGAATATACACATCAGCACCAAATGCAGGTGCAGCAACCACTCTATGAGCTGCAGTCTAGAAGATACTTTATGCAAAATTTGTTATGAGAATGAGCTATCATTTTTTTGTACAGAGTTTGTTAGTGTAGAATCTTCTTTCTTGGAGAGAAAGCATATATCGTGTATATATATTGTACTCATCTATAAAGTAAATACAATGAAGAGAAATAAAAACCTCTCCATTTTATTTTAAGGGTTCGAATTGTTCATGGTATGAGAGCATTTGATCCATAATTACTTTGTAATTTTATATTGGTAACAATAGAAGGAGATCACACTTTAGAAGTTAATGGAGCAACCAGAGCTAATAGCTTTAACGGAGATCTTTACCTTCTCCACAACTCAGACCATCCTGGAATGGTGCTGGTTTCATCGCCATTGATAGACAACAATTACTTAACTTGGAGCAGATCTATGAAGATTGCTTTGGGAGCCAAACAGAAACTTGGATTCATTGACGGTCAGATTATTAGGCCTGCATAAGGGACTGACGAGTTTAAACAATGGACGTGAGTTAATTACATGATTACATGATGGATTCTTAACTCTATTTCCAAAGAGATAGTGGAGGCTTTTATTTACACAACCTCTACTAAGGATTTATGACATGAGATTGAAGAAAGGTTGGGTGAGAGTAATAGAACTTTGATTTATCCAATACAAAGAGAAATCAGCTCCATCTCTCAAGGAGGTGACATAATAGCAAAGTACTATACCAAATTGAAAAAATTATGGGATGAGTTAACTTGCTTAATGCCCATTCCATACTCCTCTTATGGTACAACTAAGGCATTTGCAGGTCATAACTCGTTCAACAAGCTGATTAATTTTTTATGGGACTCAATGATAGCTATGATCATATACGAAATCAAATCTTAGTCATGGAGCCATTTCCCTCTATTAATTAAGCATACTCAGTGGTCTTATGAGTAGAAAAACAGAGATAGGTTACCATGGTTTTTAGCGATACTCTGGAGAACAGTGTACTGTTGGCAAAGTCTTAAAATAACAATGCCTCTCTCAATAAAACTGGTACGCAGGTTTAATTCAAAGAAAATGGATGCTGCTAGAAGGGAAAAAGAGAAGGAAATTTGATTTTGTGATTATTGTAATTCAAAGGGTATTAAGTATAAACCGACATATTCTCTCTCTCCATATTTTTCTAGAATTATCTTCAACTTTCTAAGGTTATAAGTTGGACAAAGTTGGCAAAGTTGATCATACAAGTTGACAAAGTTGTCCACCACCAATCATGAAGCTTCTTTAAGCTTCCAATCACCGACTTCGAACAACTATAAATATATATAGTATCTAACTTCATTGTATGTACGGTATAAGAGTGTGCATGATACATGAGTGAGTGCATGAGAGTTATGTATGGTACATGAGTGCTTCAAAGTTCAAAAAGAGCGTGATGTGATAATATAGTGAGCGGAGAATGTCTTGAGTGTAAGCACTTATATTAGTGTTTTGTGTATAAGTGTTTTTGTAACAAATTTTTATAATAAAAATAAGGTTATTGCAAATTAGTCCTTTATATATTCTATAAGTGGTATTAGAGCAGACAGTTAGGGACCAACTACCAAGTGCATTCGGAGCAAGCGATCGAGGATCGTGTTACGTTGAGGTGTCACTAGTGTGCAGTCTGTGACTGTAAAGTTCATTGTTCTGGGATCAAACTTACTTGGTTGATTAGAATTAACAAACCAAGTCAAAATGGCGGACATGACTACATCGGTAAATAGTCTTGAAAAAACTTAATAATAATAATTATAGCACTTGGAGTACTCATATGCAATTCTACTGACTTAGTCAAGATTTATGGGAGATTGTTGGAGGCAGTGAGACCTTACCTCTAACAAGTCAAGATAATTTTAAGAAGTGGAAGGTTAGGGCTGGAAAAGTAATCTATGCCTTGTTCGTATCAGTGGAGGATGATTTATTGCAGCGCATCAAGGAAACAAAGACACCTAAAGAGGCTTGGGACATTCTTATTGGATTATTTGCTCGGATGAATGACGCTAAACTCCAACAACTCGAGAATGAGTTATTATTAATCTCATAATAAGACATGATTGTGAGTGAATATTTCACTTAAGTTAAAGCTTTATGTTAAGAAATTTTAAAATTAGATCCTCAAAATCAAATCACGAAGACAAGGATAAGGAGGATTATAATCCATGAGTTATGTCCCGTGTTTAATGCACTCGTCACAACGACTCGTGGATGGGCTAAAGAGCCGACTCTAAATGAGTTAGAGAATGTATTGGCTAATCAATAGGCTTTAAACAAAAAAATGGCTAAAGTCTCAATCAAAGAAGATAAAAAAGCCCTTTTTAGTAATAAAAGGGGTAAAGATTGGACAACTATGACAACAAACATTGAAGGAAAGCCGAATTTAGAAGGACAATAAATATGTCAACAAGGAAGGAGTTGGTAATAAGGGGGAGCTCATCACAACTAATAATTGGAGGATAAAGCAAGTCGCTGTAAGAATGACTAATGTTACAACTGTAGCAAACGAGGCCACTATGCTTGAGACTGTCAGTATAGGAGAGCTAAAGGAAATGTTGCAACATCCCCCCAGTCCCAAGTTAAAAGTGAAGATGAATGGTATTTTCAAGCTTCATGTGCCATTATAGAGCCAGTCGCAAGCAATTCTGATGAGGATACACCATTTGTCACACTTGAGTTAAAAGAAGAGCAAGCACTTATCACTGTAAGTGATAAATCCATAAACTATAATGATGATTGGATAGTAGATTTTGGGTGCTTTAACTATATGATAAGATATAAAGGAAAGCTTTCAAGCATGTCAAAATATAAGGGGGAGTGAGTTGTTATTGCACAAACAACTCAAGGCTACCCATTACTTACATCGACAAGACGATGGTAGTGCCTTAATACAATGCAAGAAGGGTGTAGTTCCATAATGTATTCCATGTACCTAGGATGAAGAAGAACTTGATATCAGTGCCACAACTGACATCCTTAGGAGATTATGTGTTGTTCGGGCATGAAGATGTAAAGGTTTATTGAAGTCTAAAAATTATAGGGACACCAGTTATGGAGGGATGAAAACTAGAGTTTGTTTATATAATGTTAGCATAAATAGTTTATGTAGACAAGACTAAAAGGAATGAGACAGTTGACAAGTGGCATGCACTCCTAGGACATATGAACTATTATAAGTTAAAGGTGATGATGAAAAAATATATGCTCAAGGGATTTCCTTAACTTGATGTTCGAGATGACACTGTATGTGCTGGATGCCAATATGGAAAAGCACACTAACTTCCATATGAAGATTCTGAGTATTGTGCAAAGGGGCCTCTTGAGCTGATTCACTCATATGTATTTGGCCCTATAAAGCACCCATCCATAAGTGGCTTTCGATATATAATAACTTTCATTGATGACTTCTTAAGGTATGCATGGGTGTACTTTATGAAGGCGAAACTAAAGCTTTATACAAGTTTAAAGAGATTAAAGAGTCAGTTGAAAAAGAGGTTGATTGAAGGATTCGTTGCCTTCGTACTGACAATGGGGGCCAAATACTTCACATAAATTATCAAAGTATTTACTAGATTGCAAGATATGTTGGTAGATGACTTGTCCTAATACGCCATAATAGAATGGAGTACTGGAAAGGAAGAATAGACATCTTGTAGAGATATGCATAAGTATGCTACATGTAAAGAATGTTTCACCTCAATTTTGGGCAGAATGCATAAAGACAGTTACACATGTGATCAACAGGCTACCATTAACACCACGCGGATCTGTTTCTCCCTTTGAGAAGCTAAGGAATATAAAACCCATTGTAAGTCATTTTTGAGTTTTTGGTTATGTATGCTATGTTTTCATACCATATCATTTACAAAGCAATTTTGATAAGAAAGTAATAAGGTATATCTTTGTGGGTTATGATGATCAAAGAAAAGGGTTGAAGTGTTGTGATCCTAAACAAGGGAAATGCCACACATTAAGAAATGTGATATTTGATGAAGGTTCATCCTAGTAGTCCCCTCAAGTAGTTCTACCATACTCAAAAGAAATTGATAAGAAGTTATAAGAAAGAATTGAAAAAGATGAAGTGGTAGAAGAAGGTGAAGAAATCATTTAAGAAGAGGGACTAGAAGAAGAAATAGCCAAAGACAAGTCACCGAGAAGTCAAATTCCCCATGGTGCATAAGAGTGCATCAACAGACACTAGAAGAAGCACTTCCAAGCCAACTTAAGGAGATTCAATAGGAGGAATGTGTAGTAGAATATGGGCCACATTTGAGAAGAACATCGAGAAAAATTAAGAAGAATCCTATATATACTAATGCAACACTTGTTGAAGAAGACAATACAAAAGAGTCTACAATATTTGAGGAAGCATCCATAAGCAAGGAACGAAGGAAGGCTATAGAAAAAGAAATAGATGCCCTAAAACAGAATGAGACTTAGGATCTAGTCCTAAAGATCTAAAACCCATATCTTACAAATGGGTTTATAAAATAAAGAGTTGTCCTGATGGATCGATGGAGAGGTATAAGGCTCATTTGGTGGCTCGGGGATTCTCATAAAAATATGGATTGGACTATGAAGAGACATTCAGTCTGGTTGCAAAGATTAGAATGGTATGTGTTCTACTAGCCTTAGCTACTTGTAAGAATTGGAAACTTTGGTAGATGGATGTGAAGAATGCTTTCTTACTTAGAGAGCTAGATCATGAAATATACATGGAGCAGCCACTTACTTAGGCTATGTATGCAAGCTTAAGAAGGCACTCTATGGATTAAAGCAGGCACTAAAAGTATGGTACGAGAAGATAGCGGAGTTCCTAATTCAAAGCGACTACACAATGACATTAGCAGACTCTAGTTTATTTGTTAGAGCTCAAGATGGAAAGTTGGTAATAATTTTAGTCTATGTGGATGATATGATAGTCATTGGAGATGATGAAGCCAAAATTTATCAAATTTAAGCCAACTTATCAATACGCTTTCAGATGAAAGCTTTAGGAGAGTTAAAGCATTTTCTTGGTCTTGAAGTCAAATGAGTGGAGGATGGAATCCTTTTATGCCAAAAAAAGTATACTAGAGACCTTCTAGAGAAATATGGGATGCTAGAGTGCAAGCCTATTTCAATACCGGTGGAGGCTAATACAAAGCTATACTTTGCTGAAGGAAATAACTTAGAGGAGTCTACTATGTACCGATAACTAGTTGGCAGTCTAATATGTCTCACTCTCATGAGGGCAGATATAGCATATGTAGTGAGTTTAGTAAGTCAATTTATACAGAATCTGAAGAAACCTCATTTAGAAGTTGTGCGAAGAATTCTACAATATATTAATGGAACCATTGACTATGGTATCTTATATAATAAGGATGGAGCAAGTGAGATGGTTAGATATTGCGAAGCTGATTATGTTGGAGATCATGATACTAGGCGCTCAACTATAGGTTATGTGTTCTGCCTTAGATCAAGACCTATCTCTTGGTGTAACAAAACGCAACCGACAATGTCATTATCAAGTATCGAGTTGGAGTATAGAGCATTAACTACAGTAGCACAAGAATGAACCTAGTTGATACAATTAATGAAGGATCTACATCAACCTATTGACCACACGGTACAACTATACTGCGATAATCAGTCAACTATACACTTGATTAAGAATCCAATGTTCCATGTAAGAATTAAACATATGGAGGTTCATTATCACTTCATTCAAGAAAGAGTCATACATGGATTAAGATGAAGTACATCAAGACTAAAGATCAAGTTGCAGACATATTCACTAAAGGAATTCATGGTGCAAAGTTTGAAGATTTTAGAAGGCAGCTTAGTGTAGTAAGTAAAGATATATTACGAGAGAGTAGTCGTTGAGAGGGAGTATTAAGTATACACTGATATACTCTCTCTCCATACTTTTTTAAAATTATCTTCAACTTTCTAAGGTTACAAGTTGGGCAAAGTTGGAAAAGTTGATCATACAAGTTAACAATGCTGTCCACTGCCAATCATGAAGCTTCTTCAAGCTTCCAATCACTAACTTTGAATAACTATAAATATATGTAGTATCTTAACTTCATTGTATGCATGGTATAAGAGTGTGCATGGTATATGAGTGAGTGCATAAGAGTTATGCATGGTACATGAGTGTATGAGAGGTATGCTTGTGCATAAGAGTTCAAAAAGTGTGTGATGTGATAATATAGTGAGTGGAGAGTGTCTTGAGTGTAAACACTTATATTAGTGTTTTGTGTGTAAGTGTTTTTGTAACAAATTTTTATAATTAAAATAATTTTATTGCAAATTATTCCTCCATATATTCTACAAAGGGCCATATAAGAGACAGTTATTTTAAGCTACATGGTTACTCTGATTGGTATAAAGAGCAGCAGAAAAAATTGTCAGTTATCAACATGGAAAATTTAACAGAAACTCCACTGGATTTTTGATCATGGAAAAACGACTGAGAATAAAAGAGACAAGAAGGTAGGCATTGCCAATATGATTCAACTGGAATTGAAGAAATTATTGAAAGGAAATCTTAATTTTGCAGGCATCGATAATTTTGCAGGTAACTTATGCCTAACCAATCATGCTTTAAGTTTTGCATTATGTACTACAGATTTCTTGAAACTAGGGCATTGGATATTAGCCACAAGAGCTTCAAACCACACTTGCATAAAGAAACTTCTTTACGACCTTGAAACCGACCACAAACCCTTTATCTATTTTTTTACCTGATGGTTCAATTAAACTTGTTCATTATACTGGTGTTGTTCATTTATCAACAATGCTTTGTTTAGAAAATACTTTATTTATACCCAATTTCAAGTTTAATTTGTTATCTATGAATAAACTCATAAAATCTGCTAAAATCAAATTCATATTTTTACTTATCACTATTTGTTGTAGGACCTGAAGACAGATAAGGCATTGGCAGTAGGCAAATTAATTGGAAACCTTTATATTTTAGTTACTACCTGTTTACAAGCCTTCAATGTACTGATGCTTTTCAGCATGCTAAAACCATGTCTTGTTCTTTTATTTAAACTAAGTCTTGTATTAATGCAGCTTTAATTAGTAAAGACATTACTCATTTTACAAATTTATGGCATCATTTTTTAGGTCATGCTTCCATTAAAGCACTAAAACACATAAATTGTTTGGGTCATTTAGATGAACATAATCTGTAAGTTTTTGAGATTTGTTCCAAATCTAAGCATCATTGTTTACCTTTCACCCAAAGTTCCATTTCAACCACTAAACCTTTTGAACTCCTTCATATTGATGTCTGGGGCCCTTATAAAGAACAAGCAAGTGGTGGAGCATATTATGTGCTCACCATTATAGATGAAAAATCTCGAGCCACATGGACTTACTTTTTGAAAACCAAAGACCAAACTCTTCCAACTTTCATTCCCTTTTATAACTAGATTGCAAACCAATTTGATTCCAAAATAAAATCATCAGCATTGACAATGGAACATAATTCCTCAACCAATTTTTTTTTTGTCTTTCTTTCATAAAAAGGAATTCAACATCAAAAGACATGTATCTACACACCATAGTAAAATGGTGTCATAGAAAGAAAGCATAAACACCTCTTACAAATTGCTAGGGCACTCATGTTTTAGTGCAATCAACCCAAATGTTTTTGGGGAAATTTAATTTTGATGGCCACCCATATAATAAACATGTTGCCTACAAAAATTCTTAATTGAGCAACATCGTTTGAGTCACTATATCATAAGCCTCCTAATTATAACACTCTCAAAACCTTTGGTTGCTTGTGTTTTGCAATAAATACATCACCACATAAAAATAAATTTGATCCAAGAGCATTTAAGGACATTTTTATAGGATATAGTTCAGGTTAAAAATCATATTAGGTTTATGACTTAGAATCTCATCAGACCTATATCTCAAGGGATGTTATTTTTTATCAATCCATTTTTCCATTTCAATTATCTTCACACATTCTCTTTTAGAATCACAAGTGTTCATACCTATACCTATAACTATTGCATATTTGCCTTTTTCATCCTCCCACATTGCATCCACTTCTTCTTATAATAACGAAATAATTCAAGAGCATCTTACAAACCCTGTATCAGATATACAACATGTTGAATATGGCACTTTATCTCCTAGTCATACTCAACCTATTCGAAATAGCATTAGGAAAAGAACCAAACCTTGATAGTTAATTAATTACATCACCAATGCTGTTTATCACCCCATCATGCCTATTGACAATGATTTGAAGTCCAAACAGGTACATACTTCTTCACCATATACACCACCCATTTATCCCTATACCTAACCAACTAATCTTTTTGCATCATATTTGAGTTTTTAGCCAATGTGACTAATAATGTTCATGAACTAGCTTCATATCATCAAGCTAGTACTAGTATAGAATGGATTCAAGCCATGAATGAAGAATTGAAGGCTCTAGAACGGAATAATACATAGGAATTGACTAGTCTTCCTCAAGGAAAAAAAGACTATTGGTTCAAAATGGGTGTATAAGGTGAAGCTAAATCCCGATGGGCATATTGATAGATATAAGGCTAGGCTAGTTGCAAAGGAGCATTGATTACGTGAAGAGCTTTTCACCAATTGCCAAACTGGTTACTATCTGTATTTTCATAGTTATTTCAACTGTAAAATCTTGGCCAATATATCAGTTGGACGTCAACAATGCCTTCCTTCATGGTTATCTCGAGGAAGAAGTTTATATGGACCCCCTAGCTGGTTACACTAAAGCTACCAAAGGTCAAGTATGTCGACTTAAGAGGTCCCTCTACGGCCTTAAATAGCTTCTTTCCAATGGAACTTAGAGTTCTATCACCAACTCCAATTGTTTGGCTTCAGACAATCAATCTATAATCATTGCCTCTTCCTAAAAAAATAGAGCTTATTTCTTACACTATTAGTTTACATCGATGATGTTTTGATTACTAGAAATTCAGACTCAAAAATTAATTCAGTCAAACGGTTCTTGGATTCATTGCTTACAATTAAAGACATGGGCCATGCTTGCTATTTCCTTAGTTTAGAGATTTCTCACAGTCCCGATGGTACCGTCATTAATAAAAGGAAGTATAATCTTGATATTATTTCTGATGCTGGATTACTTGGTGCCAAACTTGGTTCCAATCCCTTTCCAAAGGGACAAATACATGTTGTTAATCAAGGCGCACCTGTACCTGAACCTGACAAATATCGTAGGTTGGTGGGATGACTGCTTTATCTTGGAATAACCAGACCTGACCTTACATTTTTAGTGCAGCAACTTAGTCAATATGTTAAGTCTCCTTGTCAATGTCATTGGGAGGCTACCATACATCTACTTCGATACCTCAAGGGTTATCCTTCAAAAGGTTTATTCTATCCCATTGATAACTCTTTTTCTCTTTGAGCATACTATGATGCAGATTGGGGTAGTTGTATTGATATCAATTGTTCTTTAACTGGTTTTTGCATTTACATGGGCTCTGCCCTTATCTCATGGATGACTAAGAAACAAACGATATTATCTCGCTCCTCTACCGAAGCTAAATACCTAAGTTTGGCCTCAACTGTTTCTGAACTTCAATGGATTAATCTTATACTTGCTGAAAGAGTTTATCATTCCTTTATAGCTTCCTATTCAAGTATGGTGAGACAACAAAGCATCTCTTCATATCATAGCTAATCTGGTATTCCATGAACGCACTAAACAACTGGATATTGATTGTCATTTAGTCCAAGAGTAGTTCAAAAATGGTTTTGTTCATCCACAACACATTTCTTCTTCACTTCAAGTCACCGATATATTCACTAAAGCTCTTTCAGGCCCTTAATTTCACACTCTTATCTCCAAGTTAGGTTTGTTCAATTTGTACTAAACTCCAACTTGAGGGGGGATGTAGGAATATACACATCAGCACCAATTCCAGGTGCAACAATCACTCTATGAGCTGCAGTGTAGAAGATACTTTATGCAAAATTTGTTATGAGAATGAGCTGTCATTCTTTTTGTATAGAGTTTGTTAGTGTAGAATATTCTTTCTTGGAGAGAGTATATATCGTGTGTATATGTTGTACTCATATATAAAGTAAATATACTGAAGAGAAATAAAAACCTCTCCATTTCATTTTAATGGTTCACATTGTTCATTCTTACAAATATGCCTTTCATAGGAGCTTCTTTTCTTGCTGCTGTTTTGATTCTGATGCTTGATTAAGTATTGATTGCTGTAGTACCTTCTGCTCTAATGTCTTGGATTTCGCCTAACATTCTGTTGTCAAGTGCAATTGTAGCACTGTCAGGAGAAATGTAGGCTGCTAGTTAACCTTCTTACCACTAGTTGTTCTGTAGGCATTCAAAATTTGATTCCCTATAAGTATTCATGCATGAGTCTTGCACAACAAAAATCAAATTTTCAGAATGAATGCTACCCACAAAAGAAACAAAAGTGGAACCTAATCATAACACAAACAGACCTGATTAATCCCATCTGTGTTAGGGGAACTAACTGGCGCAAGAATAATCAGTCCTTGGATTAGCACATCACTACAAATTTTCAAAGGGAAAACCATTAGTTCTACCCTCAATTTTTAGCCAATTATTAATTGAATCATACTTTGAAAGTTATTTCAATTTGCTCCTTCAACTTTATGAATTGTGTCAATTTTATCCAATTTTATGTGAAGGACCTAATTGTATTTTTTAAAAAATTACTTGCAGGTCCCTATATAATATATTTGACACTTATTAAATTTTTTATCCTATTTTTCATATAAAAAATAAAATGTAAGAAATTTTTTAAATTTCTAGTTTTATCACTCTTGACATAAATTTAAAAATTAAATTTTAAATATTTTCATAAATTGTTACTTTATCACTAACTATTTAAAAATTTACTTCTCAACTTTCAACCATATTATTTAGAATTTTATAATAGAGGTCAAACCAAAAAAAGTATCAGATAAAAAAAAGAGAATTTTGAGACACTAAAAATATTAGTCAATAATATAAAAATATTCAGTTTTTTTCTGAAAAATATGAAAACAATTAAAAAAATTAAAATTTTATTATTATTTATAGTGATAGTTAAAAGTGCTTACTTTTATTTTTATTTTTTTTAATATTAGTCTATATAAATTGATTCACAAGTTGTCACTTTTTTCTTATTATTTTTAATAATTAATAAATAAAAATTTAAAATTTTATGTAACAATTTAAAAATTAATCTTTAAATTTATTCAAAAAACATTAAAATTAAAACTTGAAATTATTTTTCAAATTTTATTTTTTTTAAAAAGGAAGAAAAAATTGAGTAACTATCAAATTTATTTTACATGGATCTAAAAGTAATTTTTAAAATTACAATTACATGATTTTAATAAAATTGAATAGAATTGATACAATTTATAAAGTTGAAGGAGAAAATTGAAATGACTTTCAAAATATAATTTAATTGATAATTGGCCTAAAGTTGAGAATACAACATATCACTTTTCCATTTTTAAATGTAGAAAATGTATTAACTCTTTCAACATAGTTGCAAATTGGCAGAATTTATATGCAAATTAGTGCATATGTATAAATGGTCGAACTTGCTATGTTGGGGAAAACTTGCCATGATGGAGAGTTAATCATAGTAAGATTAGGTATTTGAATATGATGAGAGTACAACATCTTAGTGAGATACGATTGTGTGTGCATCAATAGACCCTAAAATGTTTCCCACCAAGTTGCACCTTGCCCATCAATCATGCCATTGTGGCCTAATGAAAATATATAAATAATGTAAGAATTGAAACCATTAAGCAAAATTCAACTAAAAACATCATCTGTCCCTTATGAATAGTTTAAGTGGCAAAAGGTATATACATCATGCATGTTGAGAAGACTAAGGTTCGAACCCCTCACCAGCTCTCTCTCCCTTATGGTGTTTAATTACCTATCTCTACTAGTTGAAAAAAAGCTAAAAAAATCATGATTAATTAATTTCAAGATTATAAGGTGTTAATTTGGATTACTGGTAATTACCACATCCTTAATATTAGTACAAAAAATGAGACTACTGAATCTTTGACAAGTTGCATCTCTTCCTCACCGATATTAAGGCAATGAAGGCAGAAGAGGCCATCCTACCTCATTCTAAACAAAAGTACTACATTTGGAAATATAAGATTAAAAAAGGCATGATACTATTTTAAAAATTTTCTAAATACCCAACAACAGAGCGCATATCATCCACCACCTCTAATAGAAAAGATATGAGTATGTGAACGTTCGTTGGTTTCCACCACCACTAATATAAAAGAAATAGGTATGCTAACATTCATTGATTTAAGTAGAATGGAGTTTAAACTCCTTTGAATAAGATCTCAAATTCAAATCTCATGTATGGAAAATATATTTAATGTAAAATTTGCCTTTAATGGATCCACCCGGCTCAATTTTATTTTTGTTTGTACTTACAATACTTATAGCCTTTTAAGTGTTGGCCAACTACTTAACAATTATTATTCCTTGATCTTTAAAAAATAAAAGCTGTCACATTCTTAACCTAGTTAGTGTCAAGCTTCTTTCTATACGCATGAAAAATAGAAGTTTTCCCTTGGAATGGAAATAGCCTAAAATTCAAGCTTTCATCACTATACTATATGAATGTGTTCTATGGCACAAACGTCTAGGTCACACTAGTTATGTTTGTGCAAAGCCACTTTAAGGAAGAAATATGGTGACATATATACCTTATATTTATGATCAGTCTAGTGTGTGTGATGCTTATACAAGAGATTCATTGCCATCAATCTTGTTGGTTTTACTAATAGATTAGGCAAGATCTCCAAATGATATGAAGAGCACATAAGGTTATTGCTTCATACCTGGTTATGGTATTTTTTACTAGAGTTCAAGAAAACAAGAGAGTGATGCACAATAATCAACAGCAAAAGAAGAATACATTATTATATCAGCTGTTGTCAACTAAGCACTATGGATCAGAAAAATTTTTGAAGATCTCATATTCAAGCAAACTAAAGCAACAGTCACTGTGTAGTAGCTATGGTAAATATATTTCAATTTTAGAATATAATTTTATTTTGAGAAAGAAAAAAAATTTATATTTTATTATATTTTAAAAAATAAAAAAAAATTAGTTGAGGGAACCATGAGCAAAGAATATATTATTAACATACTTGGAACATATGAGAAAGCTTTGATATTTTTTTCTTGCACTTTTATATTAGTAAGAAAAAAGAAAGACTTTTATCTATTTTGAATGTAATACATCATTCTTGATATTTTAATCAGCATAAATATTTTTAATTTGATTACCAGTACTGTTTGAACTCAATACAATATGTGATGCAATCCAAATAGCCCTATAGTATATGGAGTGAATGGATAGTGATAAAAGGGTTAGTGATGTAGCGGAAGCTTACAGAAAATAAGGATAATTATTGAAAATATGTTGATTCAACAAAAATACTAGAAATTCAACCCTCTATAATCTGTTGATTAAAAAAAACCAAGCAATAGAATCAATTTCGTTAATTCATACTAATATTGAAAATTGGAAAATAGAGTTTTGTATTAGAAAAACTAAAAAGGGTAAACAAAATATTAAAACAATTCAAAAAAATAAACATAAAACTTTGAAGTCTAAAAAGAAGCTTTAAACAGTTAAATTTGGGCTTGAAATTAGGCTATAATAAAGAAACCCAATTATTCATATAGATCTCTGAATAGCTTTGCTTTAATTTTTTGTGAGCCCCATAGCTCCACTAGTGTCAAAAGTTATGGCCTTTTGAAACACTGTTGCATACCTTAACCCTTTTATCATAATCTAAATGTTCCATGAACTATAGAGCTATCTGGTATGCATCAATTAAGGTATACAACTATGCTTCCAAGATGCATAATTTTTGACTTCGGATAGGTTATGGGGTCCATAACATATCAAATAAAAAATTATTACTATACATAAGCTCAATCAAGAATGGTCACCACGTTATCAGTTTGCCATCCTCGAACTTCTCCCACCTAGGAGCACCTTGACCATTAATCATGCCATTGTAGCCTGATAACAAATAACCCAATCCTTTGTATTAATCTTAACAAAAAAAAAGATAAATGAAAAAATAATGTTTGAACTTTTTCACTTTTGTTATTTTGGTGTTCGAATAATTTTTTTTATAATTAAGTGTTTGAGTTTTTAAAATTGTATCTCTAGTAAGTTTTACAAGTTCAAGCACTTATATAAGGTTTATTGCATCAATGGTACCTTAACATTGCCATATATTTCATTTTGGTACTAGGTTTTTAATTTTTTTCTTTGCAGTTACTGAAGTTATATTTTTGTTTCAAGTTAAAGTACTTCGAACATATCTGATCAAATTTAGCATACATGACTGTTGGAATAAGTATATTGTTAATAAATTCGCCATGTAAGTATCCTATTAAGCAACCTAATAATCTTGTGGGCCCTAGAATACAATTTTATTTTCTTATTTTCAATTTTGTTCTCTTTAGTAATTTTATTTTCTAGGACCTACAAGATGACTAAGTTGCTTACTGGGATGCTTACATAGTGAATATACCAAGAATATATTTATTTCGACTATCACATATGCTAAATTTGATTGGATATGTTTGAGGTACTTTAACTTGTAATAAAAATAGAACTTTAGTAACTCAAAAGAAAAAGAATTAAAAATTTGGTACTAAAATGGAATATGTGGCAAAGTTAAGGTACCATTGGCACAATAAACCCCACTTATATGCTTTATTTTAAATAATAAATTGACTTAAATACCCTTTTTATATTAAACTTTATTTTTCTTATTATTCTGATTATTTCTAAAAAATATTAAAAATGAAAAAAGTATTTTTATTATAATATTAAACTGAAAAATTAAATATTTTTTATTTTTATTTTATTAATTATAATGGTTGAATTAATCTTGTATTCACGATTTTAGTCAAATAAAAATTTTACTCATTAAAAATTATTTAATTTTTTTATTGTTTATTAATAATAAATAAACTTTTATTTGTGTGTGTGTGTGTTATTTCATTTGGGTTAAATGTACGGGTGTTTGTCAAACTTTGCAATACTTTCATTTTGGATACTAAAGTTTAATTTGTTTCTTTTCAATTGCCCGTCTTTGATTTAAGTCTGATCTGTTGGTAATTTGGTGTTTGTTTGATGACGTGACAATCGACAATATAATGTTCATGGAATATTTGCTATGTCATCCATGTCTAATCATTAATTTTTAGCACCCAATGCACGGGAGGGTACCAAACTTTATCTTTATTTCAATTCGGTTATCAAATTTTAGTTTGTATCTTTTTTGATATCAAACTTCTATTTAATTTCATATCAATCACTTAAAATTTTTTCTAATATCTAAATAAACGATGATTACTATTTTAATTTAGAATTAAAGTTTTTTTTTTTTTGTAAATAAGTCCATATTTTCTATACATTTATAGGAAATAAGCAAAAATTTGAAACTTATTTTGATTCTACCTAATAAGAGCATACTCATCTTGAGTGGTATCATAGACTAAGAGAAGTAAACTTTCAAATTTTTATAATTTCTAGATTAAGTTGAAAAGATAAATAGATTGAAAGATTAAAATGCTTTTTAAGAGAAATTTAAAGGACTATAAATTTTTAATAGTGCCATTTTTAAAACAAAATCAAAGTTAAGTGACAAAAAGAAATAAAAATGAAGTTGGTGACCACTACTTCAGTTAACTCCTAAAAATAGATGATTAGGTATGAGTGACATGATGAATATTCCATGAATATTCTATTGTCAGCTACCACATCATCAAACAACCATCAGGTCACCATTGATGAGACTTAAGTTGAAGATGGGTAATTGAAAAGAAACAAATTCAACTTTAGCATCCAAAATGAAATTACTTCAAAGTTAAATTATATTTTACCTTATTTCATTTTAATAACACATTTTTATTTTGTTTTTCTTTCATGGGTATTACTTTTCTCAATTTTGAGGACATAGTTTCATCATTGCCATTTAGGCTATTAAGTATTTTCTTTTGTAAATAAATATTTTTTTAAACCACTGATATTCAAACCTTTGACTGATCTTAATATAATTGAAAAATTATAACAATGATAAAAGTTTCCAACAACTAATTTAACGTGACTGCATATGTTACAATGTGAATTCAAAATGTGTTTATGTGGCAATAGCCCTTCACCAACTAGTTCCAATAGTATTAATAACTATATTTTGATTATCTAAAAATTAAATGTAATTCCTCTCATTTTGTATGAATTATATTAGTAAAAAATAAAAATAAAAATAAAAATAAAAATAAAAATAAAAATAAAAATAAAAATAAAAATAAAAATAAAAATGAGAAACTCTAAACTTATGGATCATGTACTTTTAAAATTTTAAAAATTAGATTTTATTTTTGAATTTAATAATTAAAATTGCACAAATACTTGCAACTCCAATATATACAATCTAAAATTGTTCCAATGAATTTTTATCAAGCTAAACACCAAATTGCTTGTGAACAAATTAGCTAGTTTACAACCTTTATTTTCTTTTGTAAAAAATATATATATATATTTTAAATCACTAATAGTCGAATCTCAAATTGATCCTATTTCAACTAGGAAAAATCATAACAATGATAAAAACACTATTATTATTATTATCAAAAAATTGAATGATTAAAAATTTATATAATTTTTTTTTAAAAAGATGGTTATAATTATATCCATATCACCTGCATATTAGTGTTGAATAATATATAAAAACTATACATTGGGACATAGAGTTTTTCATGTAGAAATGGTACATAAAATTTAGTGCTTTTTTTTTTCTTTCATTTATATATGGAATTTAAATTAAAAAATTAGAAAATTAAAAGGTTAATTCAGCAGAAGTTCTATTGACTACAAAAATGTTGATCCATACATACTTCAATCAACACATAAATATATTTTTGTTTAAATTAAAGGTTATAATCATATTTTTATTATTTGATATTTTGAACTGTATTGATAACAGATAATATACCAAAAGTATACTTATTATATACTATAATATATTTAATATTCATTTTTTTGACAAAAAAATTCTTTTATTTTTGTTATTTCAAAATGAGGGGATAAACCAATTGAGGAAAAATCCTTTAAGTGATGAAAAAACCCCTCCCTACAGCTAAGCAAAAAGAGTTACAAAACAAAACTAGGAAACAAACAAGGCAAAAAAAAAAAGATCACACAAACAAACTCAAAACAAGCAAAACCCGACACAATGCACACTAAAAACACAAACCCACTACCTACTAACATCAGTAACAAAACCTAAAGACCAAACACACAGAATCTGATCACAACTCTGAAACCATAGCTTGAGAAGAGGACACAATTGAACAACAATAGTAGATGACCAACGATGAAATAAAAATGGAGAATCAGCACAGCCTGTGGCAACATCAAAGAAAATAAATAATCCATGAAACCTTTTCCTATGAGCTTTAGGGAGTTACATGATATGTGAAGTTTGAAGAAGGTTTGTCATTGTGAAACAAGTCCATATTTGGCATAACTTTATACCAAGATGCAATCCGAAAAAACACTAGTTCTTGTAATATGTATGGAGAAAATGTAACATTTTCAAAGACAATTTCATTACGATGAGACCAAATTGTCCAAGAGATTGTGGTGAAGAGATAAAGCCAAAACAATCATCGCTCATAACCTTCAACGAGATCCTTCCACTACTGAAACCACAATAACAAAGAAGAAGGGATAATAGCATTAACACCCTACCAATTGTAAAAGAAATTCCACAACTGCTAACTTTTATTACATGAGAGTAATAAGTGATTAGATGATTCATCGAAATAGCCAAAAAAAACACATTTATTCACTACCAAATAACACAATACAGTGGAGAAAAGATGATCTCTTGTTGAAAGCTTGTCAAGAATGGCAAACCATAAAAATAATTTATTTTCACTACAAAGAGATTAAACCACACATCAGGCATAATGATCTGATCATGGCTGGTAATATTATGCATAACCTCATTGTGCAGATTATTAACAGTAAAACTTTTGTCAGAAGAAGCCCTCCAAACAACTTTATCAGCATGAACCATTGAAATTATAATTCTGCCAATAAACAAGATTAATAATTATAATTGTTGAAGTTCATTATAAGTGCAATTATGGCACGAAAGCAGCTTCCAATTCCAATTACCCTCCTGCCAAACACCAAAATCACTAACAAAGCCCATAGGCTGAGAAGAAAGTATAAAAAAAAGGAAAATAAATCCTTTAAACAACAATTTGCAAACCACTTATCATGTCATAACAAAACTGATGTCTCATCACCAACTTCAAAAGAAATGCAACTGAGTAAGACACTAGTAAAATTGTCATCGACAAACATATTTTGAGAATCTCTCCAAACGGTGGAATAATACTTAGTAGAGGAAACACAAATATTGTCAAGGTAATTAACCAAATACTTATGATGAATAATTTAAACCCATAAAGTATTTTCTTCATCTTGTAACCACCACTTTATTAAAAGGCTATATTATGCACAATCATATCTAAAACATCTAAACTACCATATTTTCTTTGGACGAACTATATACTCCCATATTACCCTGCGACTCTTCTTTATCATGGAACCCCTATGACCAAAAGAAATCACCGATCAAAGTATTTAGTTGATGCAAAACACCCATAGGGATATGAAAGATAGAAGCATAATAAAGAGGCATGAATGCGAGAGTTGATTTTATAAGAGCCAACCAACCTACTTGAGATAAAATCCTACGCTTCCATAGAGGTAGCTTCATTTTTTGTCTTTTAAATAATAGGATGCCGTGTGGAAAGACACCTTAGAGAAAAGCCAAGATATATGGAAGGGAAAGTTAAGTACATGCTAAAAATCTTTTTAGTTACGTTCGAAACAATGGAATGAACATTAGCAACCCCAACCACTTGGAATTTATGATAATTAACCTATAACCTACAAATCACTATAAAATTCAAATGATATCATCAATAAAAAATTGTATTATCCGTAAAATTCAAATGAGAAACCGTAAGACCATTATTGGGAAAGTAAAACCCTCTGAGCAAACCGAGATCTTCCATTTTTAATACTAAAGATGTCAAAGGCTCCAAAGCCAAAACAAAAAGAAAAGATGAAACAGGACAACCTTGTTTGACACTGTTATACATCAAATTTTGACTTTCCCTAAAAGGGTCCGATGATGAAAATAATTCCTTGAATATGACGAGAGTCTATTCACTCGTACCGCCTCTGAAGCATGCTAAGGTCTAAAGAACTTGAAATTCTCATATAAAGCCTTTGGGGTGTGAAATTGATCATCGAATCATTAAGTCATACTTTAATTTCATGAAATATGAACTCTCAAAATGACATGTAGCTCATTTTAGGGAACCGTTGTTCAAAATATGCAAAATCGTTAGCCTGATGTTCATCTCATGAGACTAAGGCTTAACTTTGTGAAAATGAAAGCTGATTTTGATAAAACAAACATCGAAAACACATCCGGAAGGCCTAAAGAGCTTGAAAAGCACTATGAAAACTCCAACAACAGCCCTAGAGAAGCCCAAAAAGATTTCAAAGGCATTGCACATGCGATCACTTGCTCGAGCACGTGATCACGCACCTTGAGCAACACTTCTATACACGCATGCATGCATAAAACTACATAGTTAAGCATTCAAACACACATAGAAAAATAAAAAAACCTAATTTTTCTATAAATATCAGTCTCCACCTCCCATGTTAGGGGGGCCTGAACATAAATATCAAAACTCTGTCAGTTTGAAGACTCATGACCCTCATTTTTCATGCTTTTTTAGCTAATTCACAACATTTTTCCTATGATTTTTAAACTAAGTTGAACCAAACCCAACCACATTTCTATCAAAGCACGCTTTAAAGGTATACGAACTTGAATTCTACAAATCATTTTCAATCTCTTGAAAAGGATAACTTGAGAATATTACAAAGCTAAATCTTTAAAAAACTAAAAAAAAAGCTCAGTCAAATCTGAGGACCAAATAATCAATTTTGCACATTTATTTCTCATTTTTTTGTATTTTTACTTTATTACCACCAGCAGTTGAGAAATCGTTATAACTTGTGTGGTGAGACTGGCTTTTTGCATGTTGATTGAATAATATTTGCTTTAGTTTGATTATATTAAATTGTCATTTTGTGTTTTTCTAGCTTCAGAATTGTGAAAATCACAAAAATATTATTTTTATACGAAATCTGCACTTTTTCATAATCTTTGCATCATTTTCATAATAAAAATTGCATTTTTACTCCTACATTTTATATTAAAAAATATAATCTTTTACATCAAGTCTTCATTTTCATTTTTCAAAAATATGAAATTTATCATTTTTATGTGAACTTTGCATTTTCTACATTTCCTATACACTTTGTTCATAAAAATCATATCTTCACATTAAAGTCACCATTTTTGCATCATTCGTGCAACTTTATGTGAAAAATGATGATTTTTGCATAAAGTTTGCATTTTACATCTAGAAACATCAAATATGACATTTTCTGCATTTCACTCAAAGTCATAATATCAAAATTAGATTTTGACATGAATTTCACTCTTTTTTGCATCAAATATGCATTTTTGACATAAAAATCACATTTTCAGCACTAATCCTACATTTTTAGCATCAAGTTCATATTTTAATGTCAAAGGTGTCATTTTTGACATAAAAATGACACTTTTACATCACTTTTACATTTCTATGTGAAAGTCAGACCTTTTCACATAGAACCTTCTTATTTAACTTAAAATCATCATCCTTGCATTAGAATTAACATTTTTACATCAAAACTACACCCTTGCATTAGAACTGCATCCTCTTTTAATACTTAGAATGAAAATAAGTATTTTCTCTCATTTTGCATCAAAATGCATTCAATAATGTGAAAGATCACATTCTTGAGTTAGAGCCTCCATTCCATGGTCCAATGATATGACCATGCATCTTTTCTTATTCTTTAATCATTTAAAAATAATTTATCATTTTATTACTTTCATTTTATTTCAATAATCCTATAAGTGCACATGATCATATGCATCTATATGCTTATTTACTGTCCCTGTGGATGAGTGAATGGAATTGTACACATTTGTGCTAACATTTATTTTACAAGTACATCCTAGATTAGGACTAGATTTACATTTTCATTTTTTTCTATTTTAAAGATATTTTACTAAGAAAGCCATATAATAATTGTAAATAATTTCCTTTATTTTTTGTTATTATTCATTATGCATGTATATGTACATACAAACTATCATTATCAAAGCTAGGGTGTTATGGCAGCCATGCATTAAATGTTGTATAATGAGAAATAGCCAAAATGTAGATGTGATCTTTCAAACCCTAGAATCTCTACTAGGGATGATATTCATTGAGTGATCAGATGTTATCCCTTACATCTTTTCCCGATTTTCTAAAAATCAAGTGGTGACTCCATAAAGGAAAAACGTCTTGCATCCCCCCAAGACTAAGCATTGTCCTTGTCCTATAAATGTAGCAGATGTCCCATTCGATAAAGTTGCCTCAAAATCAATAAAAAATAGCACAATCCATATTGATTTTTTTAGGTCGCTAATAGTGGTAACACCACTGGGGATCTCTAATTAGAAAGATTAATTAAAAAATGGCTACTTCTCATTACATGATATTCAAATTGCATAGAGCCTTTTACTATTGCATTTGCACTACACATCACATATACACTACTGGTCCTTATCAGTCAACATTGATGGAAAGTGATCCACCATGGTTCCACTCGAGTCATGGGGTGGCCGATTCAGATTTGCCACCTTTAGCCTAAACTCTTATGAGTTATTAAAAGAATGCTAGACTCACTAATCAGAGTTCGTAACCCTAGTCATGGGGGGCATTCTCACTAAAGGAACCCTTAGCCTTTTACCCTCAACTCAGCCTATATAAATAAATTGATAGAAATTTATATGATGGCCCTGATGCTATCTGTTTGACCTAACATTCATAAATGCTTTGACATCTTTAGTTTCTATCATCGATTGATGTCATTACATATATTTCTATAGACTGCTCACACTTAGATCAATATGATCCTCATTTATCTCGCACAAGCCCGATGTGTGAGGAATGATAAGAATCATTCATCTTAACCTAAATAGCATGTAGGAATAGGTGAATTATGGCATCTTTTGATGATGGAACCCACAAGACGTCATCTATTTATCTCTATCAAATTAAATGAACAGATAAGGAATTTAACTAGAGGCTATAGTGCAAATAAGCATAATTCTTTACGGTAGTAAAGGTTTAATTTTATTATGTTTGATTATGTTTATTTGGTTATGCAAGTATTATTTATATCTCTTTTGTTCATGTTGTCCTTATGTTCATTTTATGTGTTTTGTTACGTTTTTAGGCTTAAATCATGTATGAAGGAGGACTTGGATTTATTTAGAATGAAGTATGATGCATGAAAAGTCAAAATAAGAATCCAATTAAGAGTGTCGAGTCGTCATATCGTGCCGAGTTATTAAAAAAGACATGTTGAGACAGAAAATGACCGTGATGAGTCATCACACCATGCCGACTCGTTCTAGAGGCTTCACGTGTTGAGTTGGAACAGTGGTGATACGTTGTCATAGTAGTGATGAGTCAGCACAACTACACCATTTTGTCGTATCTTTTCATTTTTTACATTCCTTTTAAAGGGGCACGAATTGCAATCCTAAGAACCCTATAAATATATAACTTTGGCTCTATTTTAATAGATAGTTATTACTTAGTTTTTTCTTAGAAATCATTGTCAAAATTCTAGTTTTTATGAAGAAAAACTTGAAGAAGACATAACCAAGAATCAAGAGAAGATCATTCAACACCAAGAAAATTCTAGAAGACATAGTAAAAGGTTTTATTCATTAAATCTTTCCTTTTCTTTTTCTATGTAGTACTTGATTATTCCTTATTGTTCTTTAATCATGTATCTTGGTTAAGTCTTTGTAAGAGAATTTTAATGATGAATTAATTTAAGAACTACATTTTTATCTTATATTATTTATGATTTAATTTCAGTTAGTGAAAATAGTGTTATGTATGTTTGATCACTATATGTAACTAGTTAATTAATTATTTACAATGAGAATTGGAATAAGTTGGTGGAAATGTAATTAAAATTACTTAAGGTTTGAAATAGTACTTGGAGATGAGAATTCGCCTTAAGGGAATAAAGAATTAGTATGACATTTAATGATTTTCACTTATCCTTGCAATTTCATTAGAATGAATGTGGATTCTAAGAGAAAATATCCTTGATTGACAATCATAATTACTTTTGAGAATTATTGATGAACTTCCAATCAATACATGTTATTTATATGATTATTTATTTTTAAGGTTCTTAATTAATTCTGAATTGTAATTCTCAATTATATTTTGCTATAAACTATTGATAGTACATTTAATTTAGTAGACTAGTTAGTAATTAGAACTTCTTTTATTAGTTAGAACAAATTATTGTTATTTTGATATTATCTTACTTATCCATCTTAGTAATTATTCGGTTAATACAAAATTTACTCTGAGTTCCTTAGTGTTTGACACCCTACTTGCTCTATATTTAGTCCTAGAGACTAGGGTTGTATATTTGACTCATGTTAAATTTTAGTGTTGTTGTCGAGGAATTTGTTCAGTAATTTTTTCTAACTTAGGATAGAGAAGAGTTGTTTTAGGTTTTTCATTTTTTATTTATTTTATAATTCATTATTTATTTGATTTTGATAATTTGACTTTATGTTTGAATTTTTATGTTGATGACTAGAAGTCTTAGTGATAATACTCTTCACTTTGATCCTCAAAATGAATCAACTATACATGCTATACACAAGGAACAAAGACATAGAAGAGTGAGTCAAAGGGAATCGACTAATATGGCTAAATTGGCAAGACAGACATTAGGCGATTTTGCTATGCCCGACGTATTAGGCAGTTTCAGAGGAATTGTAGCACCATATATTGCTAACAATAATTTTAAAATTAAACGAAGCATCATTCAAATGGTGCAAAAAAATCAGTTTGGGGGTTTATAAGGAGATGACCCTTATGCTCATATATTGACTTTCCTAAATATGTGTGCAACCTTCAAGACAAATGGAGTGACCGATGATGCAATAAGACTTATACTTTTCCCATTTTTAGTCAAAGATAAAGCATAAATATGGCTTGCTAGTTTTCCAAATGAATCAATCATAACATAGGCCTAATTGAAGCAAGCATTCCTACATAAATATTTTCCACCATATAAGATTCGTAATAAGATTACAACTTTCAAGCAAAATGTAAATGAGATAATATATTCAACTTGGGAGAGGTTTAAAGAACTTTAAAGGCAATGCGTACACCATGGCTTGCCTAATTAGATGATCCCTCAAATTTTCTATAATAGGTTGATGGATGAGAATAGGAATATTATCAATGCAGCTTCTAGTGGAAAATGGATGGATAAAATAGCTAGGGAGGCTGTTACTTTACTTGAAGAACTTGCATCTCAAGGGTACATGGGTGATGGAACAACAATGGCAAATGCCAAAGGAGTTTTGGAGCTTGAGACCATCAACCTATTAAATGCAAAGGTAGATGCTCTCACTAAGTTGGTGATTAAAACTCAAATTAATTCTATAAAAAGTACTTATGTTGTTTATGAGTTTTATATAGGATCTCATTCATATTCTTAATGTAATTTGAGTACTAATAAGGATGTAAGCTATGTATATGGAGCTTTCAACCAAAGAATGGGGTTGAATTCCAACTCTTATAACCCTCAATGGAGAAATCACAATGGGTTTTCATGATCAAATCCATCCTATCAACTTAACCCATCATTTAACCCAAACACCAAATCATAAAACCAGCAAGGATTTCCCATGAAACAATAAGTTTTTAATCCTACTCAACCCAAATCCAACCTTGAATACTTATGGAATAATTTGTCAACCAACAATTGACCTTAAACAAACAAAGTGAGGAGCAATTTAAGCAAATTAACTCCAAACTTGAAAAATTGGCCACCCATAACTGCATCTTTGAAAACCAAATTGCTTAACAAGCCTTTTCCTCCAACTCTAAACCTACGGGAAAGTTACCAAGCCAACCGGAGTTTGCACAAAAAGAGACTGCCAAGAAATTACTTTGAGGAGTGGTAAGGAAGTTGAAAAACTTTCTAGTAAGAATAAGAAAGTGGTTGAGGATGATAATGAAGTAAAGAGAGAAGCTAGTAAGGGGAATAATGATGAGATTATTGGTACTAAAATAATATTAAGGGTATTAAGAAGGATAAAAAGGGAGAGATGAACCTAAGGTAGACTTTAAAGCACTTCCTTTTCCTTAAAGGTTCATTAGACGAAGCTTAGATAAGCAATTTGATAAATTCCTTAATTACCTTAAGGAAATCACCATTACCATTCCATTTATAGATGCCATTAGAGACATGCCAACATGGGGTAAGTTTTTAAAGGATGTTATTAGTCATAAGAGTAAACATGAAGATTGTGGTTTATTTTCTCTTGTTGAATAATCTAAGGCTATGTATTCTAAATCTCCACCAAAGCTTAAAGATCCTGGTCGTTTTACTGTTCCTTGTGTCATTGGTGATACTCACTTTGATAAAGCTTTGTGTGACATTAGTGCAAGTGTTAATCTTATGCCCTGCTCTATTTATAAAAGGCTTGATATAAGAGAGCTTAACCCCTCAAATATGTGTCTTTTAATGGCAGACAAATCTATAATTTATCCACCTAGCATTCTTGAAAATGTGCCAACTAAGATGGGTAAATTTGTTATTCTACCAGATTTTGTTGTCTTGGAAATATAAGAGGCTATTAAAATCCCAATCTTGTTTGGGAGACCATTTTTTAGGATAACAAGTGCAATCATTGACATGAAGAGAGGCAATATTATATTAGAAGTAAATAATGACTATATGGAATTTAATGTATTCAAAATAATGAAGTCAATACTTATAGAAGTAGCAAATAGAATTGACTCAGTTGACATCATTGATGAATGTATTGATAAGGTGATAAATGAGTGTCTAAGCCAAGACCCTATTAAATAATATATGATGCAAGAAGCTAGTGTGAGATCCTTGGACTCAACTCCATACCTTCCTCCTTATAGGACTTCAAGATTTGAACCTTTACGGAAGGATGACGATCCAAAGTTTACTCAACAATGTGAAGAAGGAAGGAAAGAGCTTAAGCCTTTACCATCAAATCTAAGATATGCATTTCTTAACTCTAACTTTAAATTTCCTTTTATTGTAAATTCATTTTTGCTTAATGATAATGTTGATGCCTTATATAATGTGTTGTTTAGTCATAAGAATGCCATTGGTTATTCCGTTAATGATTTTAAGGGTATTGGTCCTAATGTGTGCATGTATAGAATCCTCTTAGAGGATAATGCTAAGCCTTCCATTGAAGGTCATAGGCGACTAAATCCCACTCTCAAAGAGGTGCTTAGAAAAGAGGTTACTAAGTTGCTTGATAATGGAATCATATATTCCATTAGTGATAGTAAATAGGTAAGCCCCATTTAAGTTGTTCCAAAGAAAGGGAGCTTAACTGTTGTTAAGAACAAATCTAATGATCTAATACCCACTAGAACTATCACAGGATGGTGTATGTGTATAGATTATAGAAAGTTAAATAAAGCAACTAAGAAAGATCTTTATCCCTTACCTTTTTTTTATAAGTTCTAGAGAGACTAGCTAACTTTTCCTATTTTTGTTACCTAGATGGACTTAATGGTTTTTACCAAATTCCTATTCATCTTGAAGACCAAGCTAAGATTTCTTTTACATGTCCATATGGTACATTTGCCTTTAGGCGTATACCTTTTGATCTATGTAATGCACCTGTAACTTTTCAAAAATGCATGTTTCTAATATTTAGTGATTTACTAGATGATTATGTTAAAGTTTTCATGGATGATTTTAGCGTGTATGGTACTAAATTTTCCCATAGTCTAGATAATCTCTATAAAGTTCTTAACAGGTGTATTGAGTATGGTTTGGTCTTGAATTGGGAAAAGTGCAACTTCATGGCACAAGAAGGAATTATTCTTGAGCACTTGGTATTAAAGAGAGGCATTGAAGTTGATAAAGAAAAGATTGAGGTTATTGTTAATTTGCCACCTTTGAAGTGTGTTAAGGATATAAGAATCTTTCTTGGACATACGGGTTTTTATCACATATTTATCAAAGATTTTTCTAAGATAGCTAAGCCATTATGCAAACTACTTGCTAAAGATTCTTTTGTTGAGTTTGATGATGCATGCCTTAATGCATTTAAGACTTTGAAAGTAGCTCTCATTTCAGCACTGATTTTGCAACTACCTAATTGGGAGCAACCATTTGAAATCATGTGTGATGCAAGTAACATCACAGTAGGGGCTGTTTTGGGTCAAAGGAAGGAAGGCAAGCCTTATGTGATATATTATGCTAGCAAACTACTTGATGAAGCTCAAATCAACTACACCACTAAGGAGAAAGAGTTGCTTGCTATTGTTTATGCATTTGACAAGTTTAAAGCATACCTTGTGGGCCAAAAGGTGATTGTATATTCAGACCATGCTACCCTCAAGTATCTTCGAAGTAAGAAAGATGCAAAACCTAGGCTCTTGAGGTGGATTCTAATGCTTCAAGAGTTTGATTAGGAAGTGAGAGATAAGAAAGGAAGTAAGAACCTTGTTGCAGATCATCTATGAAGGTTAGATAAAGAAGGGTTAAAGACACATAATGATGGTATGCCAATCAATAAGACATTTCATGGTGAACACCTATTTAGTTTAGCATCAAAGGAACTTCCATGGTTTTCTGATATTAAAAATTACCTTATTAGTGGTGTTCTTCCTTATGAATTGGATTATAGACAATAAAAGAAATTTTTGCATGATAGTATATTATTGGGAAGAGCCATTGCTTTATAAGAGATGTGCAAACGGTTTAATTAGAAGGTGTATTCCTCAAGATGAAGCTCAAGATGTTTTGAGGCATTGCCATTCCTTGAATGTTGGTGGAAGCTTTAGTACATTTAAAACAACATCTAAGGTACTTCAATATGGTTTTTAGTGGCCTACTTTATTTAAGGATGCTAGAGATTTCATGCTTATATGTGATAGGTGCCAAATAATGGGTAATATTTTTAGGAAACATAAGATGCCTTTGAAAGGAATTCTTGAAGTTGAGCATTTTGATGTTTGGGGCATAGATTTTATACGTCCATTTCCTAGTTCTTTAAGTTACAAGTATATATTGGTTATAGTGGACTATGTCTTAAAATGGGTAGAAGCAATACCAACCATTACTAATAATGCAAATGTGGTTGAAAAGATGCTGAAAACTACTATTTTTCTAAGGTTTGGTACACCTAGGGCATTAATTAGTGATGGTGGTTTGCATTTTTGCAATCATGTAATAGAATCTCTTTTGAAGAAGCATGGGGTCACACACAAAGTAGCTACTCCATATCACCCACAAACAAGTGGGCAAGTTGAGGTGAGTAATAAAGAGATTAAGTGGATTTTAGAGAAAATGGTGTCTTCCGTAAGGAAGGATTGGGCATTAAAGCTTGATGATGCCTTATGGGCATATAGAAACTGCCTTTAAAACCCCAATTAGCCTTACACCCTACTAATTGATTTATGGGAAGTCTTGTCACTTGGTCGTGGAACTTGAGCATAAGGCATATTTGGCAACAAGGGCTTTTGAATTTTTATTTAAAAATGACTTGAAGAAAGAGATTACTTCAACTTAATGAATTAGATGAATTAAGAATGAATGCTTATGAAAATGCAAAGTTGTATGAGGATCGCACCAAGTTATGGTATGGTAAGCACTTTTCTAAAAAGGAATTTCATAAGGGAGAGCTTGTTCTCATTTATAATTCAAGTCTCAAGTTGTTTTTGGGAAAGTTGAAGTCATGATGGTTAGGCCCCTTTAAGGTCATCAAAGTTCATCCTCATGGTGCAGTTGATATTGCTAATGAAAAAGGGAAAATCTTTAAGGTTAATGGACATCGTCTTAAGTCTTTTTTAATTGGTGACACAATCAATCCAAATCAGTCTCTCTCTTTCTATTTACACCTTAATAACAATATAGTTAGGTAAATCTATAGACCTTTAAATTTAACAAAGTGATAGTTATACATTCCTATTTCCATTTCATACTATTTTATTTTAGTTTATTTTATTTTTGCTAGACTTGTTAATTTACATTTTTCCAATTAGTATTTTTATTTCTAAGACACATTTGATTTTTGATTAGTTTCTTATCATATCTTTATTTTGGTATTAATCATTCATTTGACAAGTATGTATTTGTTATATAGGTGTGTGTGTGTGTGTGTGTGTGTATATATATATATATATATATATATATATATATATATACACACACACACACACACACACACCTATATTTAGGCCTCATTGTGCCGAGTCATCACATCATGATGACTCATCATAGCAAGTAGTGGTGCCGAGTTGTCATGCATATGACGACTCATGATAGAGCCCCATTGTGTTGAGTTGTCACAATGGTGATGACTCATCATAAAAAGTTTTGGTGCCGAGTCGACATCGACAGTGATGACTCGTGCCTTTAATTTTCACTACCATATATATATATATATATATATATATATATATATATATATAATACTTACAATCTTAATATTTTGTATATTTGACAATTCTTTTAATTAGTTTACTTTATTATATATATAAGTATATGTACTTATTACCTAAATAAACATACACCAAATAGTGAAAAGTTATGTCCTTTTCCAAGAAAGGTCATGACCTTTCACTATTACCTTACACATCTTCTCCCTTACTCTACTACCTTTATAAATATCACCTTTGACTACAACTTTCAATATTCCATTTCTTCAAATTCCCATACGTTTCCCTACTCTTATATATACATACCTTTCTCTCTTCCATCTCTTTATTTTTCATTTCCTCTTCCTAATTACTCTCTCCTATTCTTCCTCAACACTCATTCACATCCCATTTCCTTTCATCCCTACACATTCTCTACATTTTTAGTTTCCATCAAGTAGGATTTTTGAAATGGGTAAGACAAGAGGTTCTTCTTCCAAGTGACCATACATTGAAGATGAACATCAAGAGGAAGAAGAAAATTTTTCATTAACTTACAAGGCTAAGTTTCAATCCTTTCCCATGAAGAAGGTGCTAAATTTACAACCATTAAGTTCAGAGAAATTATAGGTTGTAAGTATATTCCTACCTCTCTCCTTAATGATGTGATGCTTCATTCTTTTACCCAAATGTTAACATAATCTAGACTTAAGAAGTTTGTTTCCATGCATGAAGATATATATGTAGAGTTGATTACTGAATTTTAAACTACTTTAGATGTGAACTCAAATAACTCTTAAATTATGAAATTGCATATGCAAGGAAATAAAAATCAACTTACATATTCTTTTATGAAATGTGTCTTTGGGTTTAAAAAAAGATGGTTTATATGATCCCCCACCAGCCTTTAAATTGAATAAGTTTTGGACATTTCTAACCGATTTGCATACACCATTTCAACCTAAAAAAGGCAAGGCTATGTTTATAAAAAAATTGAAATATTGGTTATTGCATATAGTTATGGCGTGTGTCATTTTTCATAAAACTAAATTCAATCGTATAATTGCATAAGAGTTTTTCTTAATGTGGTGCATTCATAATAAAAAATAATTATGTTAGACATATTAGATTTTCAATCAATTATTAACTTGTTCTGCATGTAAGGATGCACCCTTAACTCATGGTAATATGGTCACTATTGTTGCTAAAGCTTTGAATATTAATCTTAATGATTACACTCGTGTTGTTGAGTGTTCTTACTTTACAAAGTAAGCATTTGTATGGGGAGAAGTTATGGATGATGCATTCCATTTGGTTCCCATGCAAACACAATTTTATTGGAGGGGAATTTAACAATCACCTTTGGTTATGGAATTCCAAGAAAAAGATGAAGAAGAAATGGATCCCGAGGAAGAAGATGTTGCACTTGAACAATTTCCTACTTATCCACACTTGGTGATATCCCCTTATTGACTTATCTAATGCAGGATGAAATTGGTGGTTCTTTAAGTGCTCAACCCTATATTTGGCATCAAATATTAGATAATCAAATTGCAATGCAAGGAAAATTGAATGCAATGGAGATTCACAATAAACAAATCGATCATCGACAATGAAAAATGGAGTACAAGTTGAATACGTTCTTTGCCTATTTTGGATACAATATTGAGTCTCCTTTGGCCCTCCCTTTAGATGATTAGGGGAGTATTTCTATCATTTCCTTACTTTTATGTTGTCAAATTGAGGTCAATGTGCATTCTAAGTATGGGGGAGGGTTTTAGTTTTATTTTTATTAGGTATTTATTTTGTAGGCAGTGTGTCAACTATGCTTTGTTTTGCTTCATTTTATATTTCTCATTTTATTTTCTCCATATTTAGTCCTAAGTAGTTATCTTTTCAAGCTCATTTTGATTTTAATTGAATTTTCCTTTTTTTTATATGTTAGTTACTATCTTTTTATGTTTATTTAATATAATTTTAAAGTTCATATAGCATAAGTTTTAAGTTTTTCATTTTATCTTTTATTATTATTTCCAAAATCTAGGCAATATTTAGTCAACTTTCTAATTATACTTAAGGCTAGATGCTTAGGAGTTAAGCTTGGATTTTAAGGATTGAAGTAAGCTTTAGGGAAATTATAGCCCTAATACGTGTTGTTAACTTTTCAATAATGGATGAGTACATTTTTATCTTATATTAAAAAAAATCACTGTTAATGTCATGCGTTTCGAGTAGTTGTGTAAGTGAGTATGCTTCTTAATTACACTCATTCAGAGAGAATGTATGATGTTACAAGTAGTTGTATGTAGTTGAGTATGCTCCTTAATTACATTCATCAGAAATAAATGCTTGCTCTTTTTTCGATTCTCCTCTTAGTGTTCCCCCCTGCCTTTCTCGTATTACTCAACATGGATACTATCAAGCGATTTGTACTCATACTCATTTTTTAGCATTGTAGTAGATTATATGCACATCTATCATTCAAAAGATTGAAATGATACTTTGAAATTCAAGCAATTTATGCTTCATGTCCACATATTTTGTTTTTGCATTTTCTTCCCCTCGTTTGGGTGCAAAGCAAGCATGAGATTAATTAGAGCTTATAAACTCTCAGCACAAAACTATTAACTACTCATCTGAATTCTACGAGGCTAATAAAAGAAAGTCACTATGATCAAAGGTCATGAGATAAGGTTTTTGCACATGATCTCGTGAAGTGGATAAATTTACTTTCAATTTATGAATTTTATGGTTGAGATGGTACTTTATTACATAATTTAAGGAAAGAGAGTTCTGTTACTTCCTTTGTTATCCTGATGAGCGTTTGGCATGTAAGATGATACTTTTAATGAATGATTAGCATTTGCAACCTTTCCCATACTTATTGATGTATCGGTTGCTTTCCCCTTCTTCATTCTCTTTTGTTTTTCCCTACATAAAATACCATAAGTTAGTATGGTCTATTTACAAATGAATAAAATTTTTCAAAATGCAGTGTTATTCTTTTGCATTCTTCCCTTTTGATTATGGTGATGATGTCTCTGATTATAGGGTCATGATACTCCACCATTGAAGTTGTGGCTTTGGGCTGCATTTGTATTTTTGCCATTCTCATTAATGCTATGGTCGAGGGCTTCATTCCTTTTATTGGCATCTTCTTCTCATCACCATATTCCATACTGTACGCTGGTCTAACTATTGTGGAGAGATATCTAGATGATGCTTCAAATGAGACTATAGAGAGATGGATGTTGAAAATAAGGAGCTTGAGCATCTATCTAGCCTCTTGAAATTGCTAAGATGATGCTTTTGCAAGTGTCAATGTCGGTGATATTCCCTTAATAGATGGGCTCCTAATTAATTGGGCTCCTGAGGTCTAAAGTCCTATTGAGCATCAGTTTCACCTAAATAGTGTCACCTTTTTCTCTCAGATGTGAACATTCTAAATACCTTTATGCACTTTTATAACACTAATTTTGAATGTTAGTAGTAAAGTATTTACACAATCTCACATAAGCTTAAAGACTTTATTATGCAAAGTATATATATCACAACAAATGTATGCAAGTGTATGCATGTTATGTATAACATACATGATCCTAATAAGTCTTCTATTTGGAATAGAGCTATGTTTGCAGCTTAGAGTGTGAGAATGAGGTGCCTCATCAACAGCCTGTAGGCCTGAGTATTGAATGCTTCACTGTTGGTACTTCTGATGTCGGAGCTTTTGATACGATTCATCAGATTGATGACCAGGCTAGCAAGTGGAGTCCATAGCTTGCCATTAAAGCTTGTGATTGATTGATGCCCTGTTGAGCTTTTTTTTATTACTGCTTTTGCTATATAATGATTAAGGTATTAGCTCTTACACTTATTTTTGCTTAAGATCATATGTACTAGATTTTATACTTTAACATCCATCTTTACTTTTTGAATGTGGACTCAATTTTCCCATAGAGCTGCATTTTACCCTTAGTTCCATTCTAGATTCATTTATGCTATTCTAGTAGTCTTTTTTTTTCATTTTTGTGTGCAAGAGACCAATTTCATTCGATACTGTTGTTGATCCTTCGACTTATTAACCCTATTAGTTACAATCTCATGCATTGAGGATGTAAAGGAGTGGGCAAACTGATTAAAGTGAGTTCTTGATGATGAAATTAATTGGACTTACACTTCGAAGAACTCTTAAGCTGAATATAAGGCTTGATGCTAATGCAATAATTGATGATAGTTACAAGGTATGGGTTGCAACGCAAGTTACTGAGCCACCTAAATTCTCAAGGTATAAGGGGACACTAGGCTTACAATGAAATTACAAAGGGGTGGCAAAAAAGAAAACTTAACTAAAATAGTAATCTCATAGCTTTGATTTAGTGTTCCTTATATATTGTCTTTCCATTCAGATACTTATGTAATATGATATAGATGAATATGCAATATTCGAACAAAAATTTCAAATTCAATTTCAATCATTCATTAGGGAAAAAATGAGAACATTCATTACATCACATGATACAGCTCATGTTACTAGCCAATCATGAACTTTTCTCTCTAATTTTTACTTTACTGTTCTTTTTTCTTTTTTTTCTCTCTCTTTATTTTTTTTCTTTTTTTCATTCTTTTTATTTTTTCCTCAAATTTCCTATCTTCAGAAGTTACATCATGTGATATATGTATGTTCTTTGAATTTACATTTGTGCCCATACTGAATGAATCTAATTGAATTGAATTTATGTCAAACATGCAGATGCAATCAATATCATAATGCACGATACCATTAGGACGTACATTATATAAGTAAGTATGATCATAATTTATATCATCGATCACTAAAATAAAAAAAACTAAAATTTTATTTAAAGAAGACAATAAGAAAATTTATTTTCTATTATAAATATTAAGGATGTTGGGTCTCATAGTGGTTGTCTTTGAGGTGGCTGACATAATAACTATTCTTGCATCTTCTTGTTACTTGTCTCCATGACTTCATTTTTCTATTCCTTAAATATGCATTTTTCTTTCTTGTCTAGTAACTTCCCATCATCAAACTCATCACCCCATCCTGTAGGCATAATTGACTCGAAGGGTATATTAAAAGAAGGTGGTTTAGTATAAAACACCTTATAATTGAACTTGCCTGAAGACTGACCCAATAAGTCTTCTGCTCCTTCATTATCTTTAGGGGCCTTAGGAGATTTCTCATTAGTTTTAAGGTTTAGGTCCTTAAAGGAGTTTAGCACTTCTTCCTCACTAACTCCTGAGTTAATCATCATGGTAGCTAAGGGTGGTACATTTTAGTAGTTTAGGAAAGGATTATTTTTGGTGCTTAGGTTTTCAGGGTCTGTGATTTTTCTTGAGTCTATAAGGTTTTGGATTTCATGTTTGACGCAGATACAGTTATCCATGGAGTTTTGGAGGTATTGATGGAATTCGCAATGCTTATTTGGGTTTGAGCCTGAGATGTTTGGGTTTAGTGGGTTTGGATTAGGTAAAGATTAAAGTAAGCCTTTTTGCATTAGGCGCTCTAGGACTTTTGACAAAGGTTAGTTAAAATTAGAGAATCTTTTTAGTTATTGAATAACATGTGCTTCCATAATTCGGCTAGTGCTTCCTTATTATATGCCCCAAATTGGGTAGTTTCTTGCTTCGATGGCTCTAGAGCTATTCTTTTTCTCACTTTTAATTTCCTCCACTTGTAAACCATCATCATAAAGATCTACAAATTTTTTAGGATTCATTATTTACAGTCTTTTAACTAGATTGGGTGATACATTTTAGACTATCATCCTAACCTGATCCTTCTTAACCAGCTTGTTCTTTATTAATCCTACCTTATTTATGAACCTAGTTAGAAAATTTGAGAACGACTCATTAGGCTTCTGCTTAGTCAGTTCTAGATCCCTGATAGACACTTCGAGCCTGGTATTGTAGTCATATTACTTTAAAAAAGCAGTGCACAACTCTCTTCAATCTGCTCGGATGGACTTCTCTAATCCATGATACCAATTGACAGCCATACCCCTTAAGGATAGCATAAAAAACTTGGTACCCATAGGTAAAAGAGCCTTAGTGGTGCTCATAGTAGTTGTATATTGACTAAGGTGGATTCTTGGGTCTCCAGTACCATCAAACTTCTGCAGTTGTGGCATCTTGAATTTGTCAGGCAATTTATCCTCCTTAAATTGCATCACATCATTAAAGTCAAATGTGTATCCAATGCCCTGTCCTCTTATTAATTCCTTCATTTTGGACATTTTTTGAGTCATTACTTTCATTTACTTGGATTCTAGCTCTTGAACTTGCACAAGTGATTCCCTTTTCACCTTTTCAGCTATATAGCTCTCAACATTCTCGAGTTTCATTTCCCTAGCATTGTCATTATCAGCGGGTGGTGTACCCATAACAGGTGGATTGGTCACAACAAGTGGATTGGTCGTATGAGGTGCAGTAATAGCAGGTGGTGGCATCAATCCAGCCAAAGCCTATCTTAACTCATCTTGCATTATCGCTCTCATGTCATCCATCAATACTCCTTTGACATCCTCTAGGATCTAGTTTCCTCCTTGTTGTTCCATTTCTTCAACCTATTTCAGTTGTGCTGCTTCTAGGTAGAGTGGATTGATGAGACTTCTTTCCAGTCTATTAAGGATCCCTTTCACAATCTATTGCAGACTTGAATCAATTCTCACTAGTCTACCACCCTTTCGACTCCAAACACAGGAAGACCTAGATTAATCTATGATGGTTGAAAGATAAATGTTAGTATGATGAATGAGATGCATGTATGTATGATGCACGTGCTATGTAACAGGTAGCAAGTAACAAGTCAAATTCGGTGTACATCCATCATTCCAACCTGATTCCTCCCACACATGTATTTAATGGCGAGTCTCTTTTCGTAGGATTTTTGACCTTGGTCTTAATATTAACAAGGGATATCAAGGACCAACGCATATGCCAAATCTCTCTTAAAGGAGTAAAATATAGAAATAATATTTCTAAGTATAAAAGCATAGCCCAATCTTTATTAGTCCTGATGGGCATCTAAAGTATAGGCTTGGGCCTTTATAGGTAAAAATACCTCATGGAAAAATTCACAAGCAATTTGGGTAGATCCTAAGGGAAATAACTAAGCCATTATATGTGGTTAGGGTCTGGTAAAAAGTTAAGGTTCCCTTAGCAAAATGCCCTTCTTTAAGACTTCAGTTATAGGCTAAGGTCAAAGGGGCCTGACATCCTTTGCAAACTCGAGAGAAGACTACCCCCCCTTTAGGAATTGGGTTACAGACTCTGGTTAGATGAGCCCGATAATCTCTCTTGAACTGAGTTAAGGCTAAGAGTGATGGTTAGCCAATTTACAATCCCATGAAGCTAGTGGAATCATCGAATCATAAACCAATGCCATTGGTTAATAGGGACATGCAGAACGAATGCAAGAATAAAATAATAATTAATAAAATAATTCTAAAAAATATAAGTAGAATCAATATCTTTTATCCCTCAGTGGAGTTGCCATTGTAAATGGCGGGGTTTAGCGCACGTCCAAGATTTTAGCAACCGCGACACTGTTTGAACTTAAGGCTCTAAAGAACACACTAACCACTATCACAAAGACATAGCATGGAGATAAGGAGTTATCACCTAGGGTAATAACTAGGACAAACCAAAAAGGTGGTACTCGATTCCATAAAAGAAAGCTAACACCACAACCAGGAGATTTTGGATTCGGAATACCAACTTCTTTCAGTCTTATGTTCATTTAGAATTACTTTATGAATTACTATATTAACCTCTATTTACATGCAATTTCATACAAACCCTTGTTCTAGCAATTAACTCCAAGGCAAACTAGTCATGAAAATACAAATAAATAATGCATTCAATAGAACATATAATCCCTAAGTTAGTCTAACATACATGGTTTGATTAAATTAGCTAAATCTACATGTTTTAATTTACAAATGATCTAAAGACTGATGAGCCTAATTTAATTTTAATTAAATGATCCTAAGTCTATTTATTTTAATTCTAAAAATGGGACTAAATCTATAAATTATGGAGTATTTAAATTAATGGGCATAGTTCTATATGTTTTAATTATAAGGTGATCTTAAATCTACAAATTATGAAAAAACTTAAATTTAATGGGCTAAGTCTAAATTAATTAAATTAAATTAAGTGGGCCTATGTCTAATTTACTAAATGGGCCTAAGTTATTTCTACCCTAAATCTAATTAATTATGGGCTTAAAATACATTTTAAGTAATTAAACCTAAAAACCTAAATTTAAATGGGTGGGTTAGAATCTAATATGGGTTTAACGCCCAACACACATAAAAATAAATAAATAAGTCCAAAAATAAATAAAACATATTAAAATAATTAAATAAAAGATCAAACAACTAATTAAATTAATTCTTTCTAAAAACCCTAATTTTCATTAACATGAAATCGTAAATTAATCTACTTCCTCCATTGATTTTAATTAATTACCCAATTAAAATCCTAATTTTATTAACCAATCAATTAAAATAAACATGCAATCATACATATAATTCTACTATTCTCACTATTGGGGGTATTACAATAATCTATTGAAAATAATAATAAAAAATAATTAATACAACCCCAAAAAAACATATAAAGAAAATAAATAAATAAATAAAAAGACCTAAAAACTAAATTTACAAGGTCTTATCCATGGCATCCCACAGATTTCTTATGAGTTTAGTCCTCTATAATCACCATAAAAAAGAACAAAAATTATGATTAGTGAATAAATTATATTAATAACAAAACAAAATTAAAAAAAATCAATAAAATAAAATAAAATAAAGAAATCAAATAAAATAAAATAAGGAGAAGATGATGTTTATGGATGATTTTAAAGAAGTATTCCTCAGATTTGTAGAATCACTGTTTTTTATAGGTCTTCAAATATCATTTTTCAAAAATCCTCCAAAGATTTTTAATTAATCAATTAAGCAAAAGAATTTTTTTATAGAGAATAAGATACTCTTTTCCTCTCTTTTCTTCTTTTTTTTTCTTTTCTCTTTTCCCCTCTTTTTTTTTCTCGTTCTGCCTCTTTCTTTTCTTTTTCTTCCCCTCTTCCTCTTTTCAGGAGCCAAAACACTCCTTATATAGTGAGACATCTTCAAACCCTAGTTATAAATTGATTCCTAAAAGACTTCTATTTTCTTAAAAACATTATCAAAATAATTTGAGGAGAATTTCAGACCAATTATGACTCAAAAAAAGATTTTTTTTTTCCAGAAATTTCAAGAACCCAGGCAGAAGAAGTCTAATTCTAACCGAAATTATGTAATTCCGATTGGAATTACATAATTTCGATCGGAATTAGGTCACAATTCCGATCAAAATTAGTGTAATTCTAACCGAAATTATATAATTTCAATCGGAATTATGTAATTCCAATCGGAATTACATAATTCTAATCGAAATTACAAAATTTCGACCATTTTTTTAACTTTTAATTACAAAAAGGTCATTGAAAGAATTTAAGTTTTACAATTAGGTCCTTAAAAAGTATTTCAATTTAGTCCATGAAAACATTAAATCCTTTCTTTGAAAAATGCAATTAGACCTCTGAAGTTTCAAAGTTCAAATATTGAAGACCTATTCATGACATTTTCATCATTGGAGTCTTTTGTCACATCCATAACTTATCATCCTGAAATTGAGTGTCTACACAAACCCAAGCTTTATTTTATCCCCATTGATTTAATTAGATTAAATAGAGTAGATAGTTTATTTTAATTTTTTAAATTTAATTCGATTTATGCTAGTTAAGGAAAATCAATTGACAGTTAGTACTTAGTACACTTTCCTTATGAAAACGATATTCTACTCATCACTTTATTACTTATCATGATCTGTACACTTACGAAATTATGCTAACACAACTCCTTAAACCCAAAACCCGAACACTTCATAACCATTGGCTTTTTTCCTTATTTTGCACCTTTGCAAAACACAAGCAAACTAGTCCTATATCACTACAAGAAAAACAATTTATAGTGATGAAATTTAGTGAGAGTATGAAAAATTTATCACTAAAGGTATAAATTTTACTCATTTTATGATGGTATAAATTTTCCTCATTAAAGACATACCCTTAATGATGGTTTTTTTACTTAGTCACAATTGATGTATTAGTCCATCATTATTCATTTAAAAACATGACTTTTAACGATGGATTTTGTTTAGCTATTAATCATACTAAGCCCATCATTATTGAGTTAAGTAATTAGTGCCAAAAATTTCCCACCAAATAAAAAATTTTTATTTTATTTATTTATTTATTTCTTATTTTTTGAGAGAATTTATTTATTTGTTATTTATTGGCCAAAAAATTTGAGAAAAAAGGATCTTACGATTAATTATTATCATAATAATTTTAAAGAACTATGAATAGTTATGACTATATTTTAAAAAAAAATTATTTTTAAAATAAAGAAAAGTATCAATATTAAAAATGTTGAAATTATTCAAAAAGAAATTTTAAATATAGTAATTTATAACTTTATTAAATTTACAATATTAAATTACCGTATAATTATTTATAATATTTTTATTATTTTTAAAAAGCTATTAAAATAAAGTTTATTAAAATTAAATTCATAAAGCACACACACGATTCACTAATTAAATTTTGTTCACACCCCCCAAAAAAAAAAAAAAAATCACCTTACACACACTTTTATGCCTCTACCCTATTTCTCAATTCAAAGAGATGATTTTTCTCTTCCCCTGAAATTGTCATCTTCCTCCGTTCCCGAATTAATTAGACTTTGAGAAACAACGATGACCCCCTCATTTTCCCGTAACTCGACTCCTAAATTTCTTCTTAACTTCACTTTCAACACTGAATCTCACTTGCTCATGATTTTCTGAGCACTCTGTAGCTACTCTCGACTAAATCCATACCGCCAGGCCATATTTTGTCTTGAAATCCTAGCGGTCTGAAAAACAAGAAAGCTCTTAGCCACTAGTTCCCCGAAGGTGAATGATACTTTGGTCTTGAAAATTTGGGCAATACTTGTTGTTGCAATAGTGTCTTACAGTTTTTTTTTTGTCAAGCTCTTACTTTATATATCTTAATTCAATTCTATTAGGTCATTTGTTTTTTGCGAGTTCGTTCATTTTCGAGATGTTGGCCTCTTTTTTCTTTTTTATTTTATTTATATGAATTCATTAATTTGTTTTGATTCACAGCTTTTGACTTGCGCTAGATGCAATTTTTCTTAGGTTTTTATATTAAGAAATGCAACATTACTATGTTCTATTTCTCAAGCTTCTGTTTAGCTAAAAAAAAAAAAAAACAAAGAAAAAAGAAGTGTTTTTTAGGTATTATGTTATCTGGTTGTTGTTGAGACTTGAAGCTAAAGAGTTTGATGAATTGAAGCTAAAATTAGGGGGTTAGCGCTTGGAAGGATAGTATGAGGCTATAGGGCCTTCTGAACTTCGATCAAACGTTCTTATATTGCAGATGCCTGTCTAGTAGATTGCAGTTTTTGTGGTGCAGATCTGGGCTCTGCACACCTACAGTTACTGATCTTTAAAGCATATAATATATAGTTTTCCTCTGAAACATGATCTATCCACAAGATTTATGTTGTTGGTTATCCTTTTAATTTGGAGTTTATTATGATATTCTAATATGTTTAGTCACTTGCTATCAGACTGCCGATCTTACCAATGCCAACCTGGAAGAGCTAATCTAGAAGGCGCCAATCTAAAGGTAAAATCTTGATTGTGTGGAAACAGTTCATACTCATATCAAAGGTTACACTTCTGATGTTGTTCCCCCTACCAATCAAATATTAGTAAAATGCACTTTCTCCAATATATAATTTTTTAATTTGAGAAAAGAATTGTAAATACCCCTCCATCTCCCCCACAAACACCGAAAACTTAAAATTCTGGTTCCACTACTTGTTATGATGCATTAGAAATTTAGAGTAAAGAAAGAGTAGTGCAAAATGGGTGTGTGCTTTGGAATCAACTCTAAGGGTTAAAACTAGATTAGTACCAAAATTTTGATTTTTTCATACACTGATAATGCTACTTGCATCTGAGATGAATCAAAATAAGTATGTTTTCTTGGCTTTTGATTAAGGCAGTCGATGGATGCTATAGAATGAAAAATGTATTCGTTAATGGATTCTTCTCTACCTTCATATTCAAGTTTCTTTAGAATCTATGTAGCCTTCATGATTGAATTTGTGTTTCTTTCAGGGTGCAAAGCTGAATGATGCTAATTTGAAGGGTATCAACCTTCAATGAGCTTACCTACGACATGTCGATCTTCAGAACACTGTAAGTATATCTGACTAGATTTTTTTATTGTTATTGGATTTGATATTTGCTAGGAAGTATAATCAATCTAGCTTTCTATCTATCCAAATCCTAATGTATTACTGATGTTTTTTTATTAATTATTATATGTATCAGTTAACTACTAGATAAACAAGATAGATTCAAACAAGATAGATCCTAAGAGTGAGCTTGTGTGAACAGTTTGTTTGCTCTTTTATTTGCGTATGTTGTCTGATTTCTTAAACTTATTGCACCACATTTCATCTTTCGAACATTTCAAACAAATGAATTTCCTGCTGTAACGAATTAATATTCATGGTGGCATCTTTCGTTGTTGTAGGGAGACATCACTCGTTGCAAGATATCTGATGCAAAAGGCAAACCAATTTTATGCTGCTTCTACAATGATAATTCTGTTTACTTATATGAATTGCCATGTAAATACACTTCATAACCAAGAGCTTATCCTTGAAGAAAAAGGATGCTTTTTTGTCAGCCTCTTATAAGATGTATTTCTTTCCTGTACAGATTCAATGAAAGGGGCTGGATTTCCTCAACACAAGAAGTGAGAACAATGCAAACATCCCTTCTTGTTTGGATGCTGAAAGGTGGTGAGATTATCAATTGCACTCTTTATCCATTTTTCTTGTAGTGGTTGTCTTTTTTGGTGGATTAGTGTACAAAAGCATTCTATACCAAACAATATATACAATTTCATTATGGCTTTTTCGTGTCCTTTAGTTGAGATTTGGTATGTTTCCTCCACCTGGATTTTAACTTTCACACTGTCTAGTGAATAAAATTTAAATGGGGGAAGCTGTTGGCCTTGGCTTATTATAGTCTCTGCAGCTGCAAAAGAAATTGCTAAGTTTGTTCCTTTACAAGAGGATCACGTTAGTCCTTTTAGTTTCCACATATAAACACAATTCTTTTCTTTTTTTGTTGGGAAATTTAAAAATAACCTGATAAATCTGGTCGCTTTATTTGGTTCTGTTTTGTGTTTGAACATGCTTGTTCTGTTTCCCTCTAGGTTTTTTTTTTTCCTTTTTTTGTTGTAATTTTTTGTTTGGCATGCTAGCCTTTGCTTGCTGTTGGGTTCAATTTTTGATTCACAAGACTTCTTTTTGCTACTTCAGCCTATTTCAATTCTTTTGTTCTGTTGCTCGTGAATTATTCTTATTCCTTGCAGGCAGCTGGTTCTAGCTTAATTGCTTTTCTCATTGATAGATTTTGGATGTTTTCTTTTCTAATTGATATAATTTACTATGGTTTTCTTCCTTGTTTTAGGATATGCTTAAATCCATTGACACATTTTGGATGTCTTCTTTTTAGCTTCTTGGTATATCCTTACTATCATTACATAATTTTTATTAATATTTTTATTAATATTTTGTTAGTTAGAATAATTCAATAACTTGCTATAGTTTCATTATTATTTTAACTTTTGTATTTATTATTTCCTCTTAAAGGCTAATATATACATTTTGTTTTTTTTTTTTGTAGGTTGCTTATGACAAAAAATTCGACAAGGAAAATATTGATCGACTTAGCATTGTTTTGGTTGTTGACTGATGGCACATCATCCTTGTATGTGAAACTTTATTAAATACTAGGCAATAGAAAGTTAAAGATGAAACTTTGATAATATTTCATATTTTGACATCCATGTATCTATAGAACTCATATACTTTTTATGGGTATTTAGACGTAACTCTGGTAATAAGGAGTATTTCAGTTGAAGGAATGTATTACAATTATCTGCTTTGTGTTTTCTTTAAATCATATAAAATTTATAATGATGGCCAATTTTTAATATAATGAGAGGAATATTTGTTGATAAAGTGGCTTTTAGTGGGGGAAAAAAATTGATATAGCAATATAGATTTGGTAAATAAAGTATTTTTAATGATGGACAAATTGTATTATTACTATAGACATTCATTGTTAATAAGCCATTTAATGAGAGGAAAAATTGAAATAATGAAGGGACATTTCATCACTAAATATATCTTTAATGTCGGAGCCATAATGAGAAACTACATCGTTAAATACATTTTAATGATAATTACCATATCATCACTATTATATTTAATGAGGGGAATCATTTCCTATCATTAATTACCTTTAACAGGAGAGGCAATTATAGGGAGTCGTGATGGGCATTTTACCGTTATTAAAGAGTTTTAATGATAGTTTTCATATATTTAGTGATGAGATTTCCTCATGTTATAGATCAATTTTCTTATAGTGTATGTACCTTTTCCAAACCTACTATAATTCCCCACTCTTTTTAGAACACAAGAATTAAATCCCATAACTCCCCCAACTCACTTAACTCATATGAAAAAAGAAGCTATAATCAATATATTGAAACAGTAGTTATATGCTTTAACTTATGATCCTCAAGGAGGGCTTCCTAGACCAATGAACACTATTTTACTTGAAAAAGAATTTATGAATCCAAGAAGGGTAGAACTCAAAAACTAATAACATAATAACTAGATAAAATTAGGTCAAGTTCAAGCATTCCATCGTTAAAAGAATTCGAGATAAGTCGCTAGGTAAAAAAAGCAATATATGAAGCTCGTACTACACCAAACAAAGAAGATGAACATGTCTTTGAAGGAAGCACCTCCTTTAACAATAGAATTATTAAGACAAAGATCTTAAATAAGTTCAAAGTTCCTCAATTGGTATGATATTATAGGACTGGAGATCCGATTACTCATGTTTCTTCTTTTAGAACCAATATGATGCTTTAAAATGTTAATGACATTATTATGTACTGAGTCTTTCTAAGCACTCTCACATAAACTACTCATAAGTGGTTCCACAGATTATCAAAAATTCTATCTCTTCCTTCGAGGAATTAGTCGAGTAAGTTTATCATGAACATTCCTCTAATAAAGATCATAAATGACCTCCTAATGTGTAAGGAGGGGCTAACCAAATCTTTAAGGCATTATTTAGATCAATTTAATAAAGTGGCCATTCATATCGAAAACCTAAGTGATGGAGCTATAATCGATGCCATAAAGACAAGGACTCGGACGACAAAGCTCAAGGACAAGATAATGATAAAAAAGCTAAAAACATTCTTAGATACCCTATTAAAAGGGAGGACAAATGAGATATCAAAAGAGTTCAAAATCCATCATTCTGAAACTTGGCAAAAGGGTTCAAAAGGGAAGCAAGAAGGTACACCCCATTAAATGCCTCAAAGTCAGACATCCTGATGTGGATTAAATAAAATGGGATAAATATAACTCCTCCAAGGAAGATCATTTATCCTTGAGAAGTAAAAAAAGATAAGAGTCAGTACTGCATATACCATCAAGGTCATGGTCATAATATTAAAGAATGTTGTGATCTACAAACGGAGATAGATAAATTTGTCCAGAATGGATCATTATGGATATTTATGGAATTGAAAAGGGAAAGAGTTCCAAATAACTAAACAAAAAGAGATGATGAACCAAAGAAAGCTTAGATTAATATATTTAGGTCATTAATATGATAGTTGGCAGAGATGGTTCTTTTAGAAAAAGACAAAAGAGATCTAAAAAAGAAGAATGCTCTTTGATTAAAAAGGAACCAGTGGTCACATTTAATGCTAAATATGGAAAACATATTAGGCATCTACATAATGATGCCTTGGTCATTAGTGCCTATCTAAACAATTACGTAGTCAAAATAATGTTGGTAGATGATAAGAGCATCGTAAATACTTTATCTTGGGAAACAAACCAAACAATGGGACCTAAAGGCCATATATAATCCTATCACCAATTTATGTGGTGACACAACTCAACCAATGGGTACTATTGAGCTAAATGTGAAACTTGGAGATAAAGATTCTTAAAAAACCATTAAAGTCAGATCTCCCTTCAATATAGTGGATATCTCATTGGCTTATAATGGGATTATTAGAAGAATGATGCTGTATGAAATAGGAGCAGCGACTAACATCTGTTACTTAACTATGAAGATACCTCACGGGGATCAGGTCATTACCATTCGAGGAGATTTAGAAGTTGCAAAGTAGTGTTACTAGATGGTAAGAAAAGAACAAGCTGAAGCTTTCCCATTTGACTTATTGGAAATTTAAAAGCAATGAGCAAAGCTTGAACATATAGATCATATCTAAGAGTTCAAATTAAAATATGGAAAGGTGACGAAGATGAGAGGAGATTTAAATTATAGGATTCTACAAGGTATAAGCTCAATACTTAACAAACACTTGGAAACCTTCGCTTTTAAGGCATTTAAGATCATCGACATAAGTTTAGAAATTGTGTCACAAAACCTTAATATAGACCCTCAAATGAAGTTAGTGGTATAACAGAAGAGGAAGTTCGCTTATGAAAGGCAACAGATTATAACTGACAAACCTTAGAAACTCTTAGATGCTGGATTCATCAAGGAGGTCACTCATTTAAAATGGGCAGCAAATGTGGTCCTAGCCAAGGAACCTAATAGCAAATACCAAATGTCTATATATTACATTGATCTGAATAAAGCATGCCTTAAGGATAGTTATCCGCTTTTAACCATTGATCAGCTTGTAGACTCAATAGCCTATCATAGTCTATATAGCTTTGTGGATATGACATAGGGATACCACCAAATCCCAATAAAGAAGGAAGATCAAGAGAAAACGTCATTCATTACGCATGAAGGATTATACTGCTACAAAGTCATGCCTTTTAGGTTAAATGCCCAAGCTTCAAAAATTAAATGGTTGAATCATCGCACTTGGAAGATTTATCTCCTATTCAGCTTGGCAATACCTTCCACTCTTTCAAGCATTGAAGAACACCAAAAAGTTTGAGTGGAATAGAGAATGTCAAGAGGCCTTTATGAAAATGAAGAAGTTCCTAGCTTCCTCTCCTTTACTCAATAAGCCTATTCTATAAAAGATATTGTTTTTGTACTTATCAATTGGACATAAGTTTATTGCCTCAATATTGGTAAAAGAAGAATAGGATTAACAAAATCATGTTTATTATGCCAGCAAAGTACTCAAAGGAGTAAAAACTTAGTATCCCAAGTTAAATAAGTTTGCTATGATGGTGGTACATACAGCTAGGAAGATCCAACATTACTTCCCAACCCATTCTATCATCATCCGGACAAACTATTTACTTAGAAAAGTGCTACAAAAGGTAGAAACATCTGGGAGACTAATGAAGTGGTCAGTCCAACTTGGTGAATTCAAGATCACATATGAGTTAAGGCAAAAGATAAAGGCTCATGCGCTAAGTGACTTCATTTAGGAGATGACGATAGACGCTAATCCGGATATAATTTATCTAGAATGGAAATTGTTTATATATAGTGCATCTAAAGTACAAGGATCCGGAGCAACCATAATTTTATTCGAACTTGGGAATATCAAGATCTAATATGCAATCCAAATAACTTAAAAGGCCACCAACAATTTAGCAGAGTATGAAGTGCTGATGACTGGGTTGAAGCTTGCAATTGAGTTAAGGGTCGAGCATCTCAAAAATCCATTATGACTCTCAACTATAGTTAACCAAATCAAAAGTGTATTTTTTAGAGAATAGTTTGATATTTTTTAATAATTATTTCAAAAATTTTAAAGTTTACTATTATAAATTAGATTTTAAACAAAAAGCTTTAATTTTTAAAATAAATATAAACGTTAAACATGAAATAACAATGGCAAATAATGCATAGAGCCTTACTGATGTCCTTTAAGTTTTTATATACAGTTTGTGTTTGGCAAAGTTTACAACAGACATAATAAAGATGATCTACAACTATAAACAATCTTCGGATAAGTATAGGACCGAAATAACAAACTAAAAGTTACTAGCAAGGTGTGTAGTGGGTGGGACAGTAAAAACATCCTTTGATATAGAATCAGCAGTAAGATTATCTTTTGACTTAATAGAGTTCCATAGGGATCATCATAAGAAACAAGATCCAACCTTTGTTCAAGAGAACGAACAAAGGGACGGTAAGGCTTTGATAGACCATTGACAATGACTTGAACCATATCATTCTCTCGAACAAGACTATTAAGGGCATTTAATTGATCATACATACCCTTAGCCTTTTGCATATACTGAACAATACTTTCAACATTCTCCATTTGCTAACAATAAATCTTGGACTTTATAGTTCTAACATGAGCTTAAGAACCCGAAGCATAGGTTCTAGTTAACTTTTGCCATGTATGTCGAGCACTTGTAACTCCAATAACCTGCGGAACAAAGCTTTCGGTCATTGATCCGATAATCCAAGTGAGAACAAACTGATCTTTGTCAAAGCAGACATCATAGGCTGGGTTTGGTTGATCATTAAAAATCTTAGGTGGAGGAGTGGCAGTTCCATCAATTTGGCGATGCAAGATCATAGCTATGAACAAGCGGGAGAAGTTGAGCTTGCCATAACAAAAAGTTTGTAGAATTTAATTTTATTGGAAGCTGATGAGTTATATTAGGAAGAGTGAAAATTGTACTTGTTGCAGCAACATCAGTAGAAACGACATTGCTTGTGTTTGCCACAGGACAAAAAAGAAAAGGAATTTGGGTTGCCGAAAAGAGAAAAAGAAACTTTAGGGTTGGTAAAACATTTGAAGCTCTGACACCATGAAACACTAATGGCAAATAATGCATAGAACTTTATTAATATCTTTCAAGGGTTTATGTACAGTTTGTGTTTGGTAGAGTTTACAACAAACATACTAAAGATAATCTACAAATATAAACAATTTCGGGATAAATATAGGACTGACATAATAAACTAAAACTTATCTGTATCATCGTCCTTATCAAAACATATTAAAGAAAAGTGAATATGTATGTAATTGTTGAAATATGACATTTATTAAGATCATAATAAATCTAGAACTATATTAATGTGTGATATAAATTATTTTTAGATAAATAGTACTTTAATAATTTTTAAAAATTTTATGTGAAAATCAAAATTTAATTCATTAAAATTTTTTATTTACATAGTAATTAATTACAATTATAATTAAAAGATGAAAAGATTAAATATGTTTTTAAAATAAATAATTAACTCAGATTATACGATTGAATTAAACATGATATATTTTTATATGAATACAATAAAATATATATTTTTTTATACTTCTCATTTTCCATTTTTAAATTTAAAAATAGTATATTCAAATAATTAGTAATAGTGTAAAATTATATAATTCTAAGTTAAAGTTTGTTGGATATAAAATGGGTCCAATAATAATAAAAATTACGTGTGAAGTGAGTGTGTCGAGATATATATATATATATATATATATATATATAATACATACTAATACTACAAGAAAAATACTCATTAGCCAAGAGAAAATACTGTAGCTAATATGGAAAAAATGGTCACTAAACAGAATTTGTGACCCAAAATGTCGGTCGCAATTGGCTCTGCCTGTAAAGCTCTATTGCGACTAAAAAAGTGGTCAAGAACATATCAATCATCAAACATCATTGATTCTGAATAATACTCACTTAAATTTTAAAATATTTTAATTAAAAATAAAATATTACATTAACTAATTTATTATATTAATTATTATATAACATATATATTAATTATTATATTAAATAATTTAATATAAATTTAATATAATTATATTCAATTTAAATTAGTAAAATATTAATAATAATTAAATTAAAAAATAATAAAATTAAAATTAATAAAATTAACAGAATCCACCATAACCGTAGTGAAAACGAGTCTTCATAGGGCAATTGTCATCGCTTGTAGACCCAAACCTAGATGATCATATATATATATATATATATATATATATAAACACTCAAAATAAATATCAATAAATTATTGCTGGTGATAAAAAATCTCCCGTAAAGCACAATCTATTCTAATTTTTCATCACTCTATATATGTGTTGATCCTAAATGTTTCTTAACAAACCGAAAGGGGCAAATTAACAGCTATACCTGACGATTCATATATATCTCCACATGCATAGACTATTTTTGAAAACGAATTCCATTATGACTCAATGTGCCCTTTATCACCATATAATTGATCAATGAGCTACCTGTGTCGGCCCTCGGTTTTGTAGCACCAAGGGTTTTGTATACCTTAGTCTTTGAGCAAAGCCATGTGAGCTGTATGATGCAAGCTTTTGGGTCCCCCTCACAAAAGAACCTTTCAGCTATACCGATATACTGACCAAGGTATGGCACACCACACCCAACCCTTTAATACAACCGCATATGAATTCACCAAACAATTCAAAGATCACCTTAATGTCATTCTACTTTAAAATTTTCACGTCATATGTATACTCCATAACTTAGAATTATACAGAAGTACGTACCAAACAGGCATCTAGGAGATCAGCTCAAAAGATTTGCTGTATGCCTATATCATACTTTGGTTTTGATCATCCAATGGATGGCCTTACTATCCCTTAATGTAATAAAAAGATGCTTGGTTTTGAAACGTTTCATTGATGTCATTTATAAATTTCATGCATGTAGCTCCTGAAATTTTAAAGCAAAGACTAAGCAAATTGAACATTTTCTGATAACTTTTCTATTTGGTTCAAGTCTTTTTTTTTTTTTTTTCACTAGTTCTAATAAGTTAAATACATATAAATTTTAGAATGCAATTGTCTATATCATGGTTAACTTGCTACAAAAATGTAAATGATTTAACGAGTGCAGCTTGTTAACTAATCTTCTCCATCCTCTAGTGACACTATTTAAATACCTTAAGTTTTGATGCGTATATATGTTAAATTGTATAATAATTTTTTTTAATCACGGTAAAATGGGAAGATGGGGATGGGATGGGGGTGTGATTTGAACCGCAGTCTCCAAGTGTCCTTTTTAGTACATAAATAAAAATGTGAAAATGAATATGGTGAAATGGTATATTTCAAAAAATATAAAAAATAAAAACGTGAGGAAACATATAAATATTAAAATATAGGGATATATAAATAAATATTTAAACTATAAATTTTATATAAATATTGAAAAATTAATTTATCTGTAATTGATAGTGTTATTATATACTTTGTTTAATTAAGAAAAATAATAATTTTTTCAATTTGTTTCCTTTTTTATTTAGTAAAAAATTAAAGAAATATATTTTCAAGTTGAAATACATTTTCTAATTTTTTTAAATTTACAAAAAAGATCACGAGACATTTTCGAGGAGTTCTCTAAAATTTTCGATACGTAAATATTTTTGAAACATGAAAATATCTACTAGTTAGAAGTTTCCATGCTTCATAGCTTGACACGAATGAATTATATTGGCTCGGTAATTGTACTGTAAATTGCACCGAAGTTCATTATTTGGGTATTTGGTTGATTGTAATGGATTAAATAGGTTTGAAGCTCGTGAATATTGGTGGCAGTTTATTATTTTTATGGTTAGTGATATGGAAATATGACGATATATATTGTATAACCTACAATTCATTAGCCCTCTTGATAATTTCGAATTAAATCTCTTGCTGTGGAACATGCATTCACAAGAAGAGATGGGTGAATGAGCGAGATTTTCTCCACAAACACTCCAAAGATCAAGCAGCATTTGTATGAAGAAAATAATAATAGAATAATGTATAATGAGTGTTGGATGAATATTTATGATGAGGTAATGATGAGATGATGGCCATGGCTTGATGTAGAATGTGATGTCTTTATGTAGAATGTGAGAATATGATGGAAAAATGGAATGAATGATATGAGATGGAATGAGATATATATATATATATATATATATATATATATATATATATATATATATATATATATATATAGGGAAGAATATACATAAACTTTAGAGGAATAGGATTCCTTATTATGATTGCCTTGGTTTAGGAGAGAATAAACTTCATTTATAAAATAATCCTCATGATTAGGAATTTAATAGATTTCCTTCCTCTTTGAGAATTTAGATTCCTCTTTTAGTTATCACCTCTAATGAAAAATAATTAGGTTCCAACATTCAATCTAATTAATTTTTAAGGTTTCCTTTAATTACGGTTGTTTGGTGTGACACTGGAAGTATACGATATCGATAAGTAGTATAAAGAATTATATTTCCATAGAAACTTTAATCTAATAACCTATGTGCTAATTTCTTATTGTCTAAAGCTAAAATTGAATTTATGTAGCATTGAAACTAAATCGTAAATTGAAGAAACGTATTGCAAAGAATAAGAACAATTCAATAAAATAAAATAATGAACAATCTAAATTTACATAACTTATTAGGAATTAAATCATCATAATTATTGAGCATAGAATCAATTGATCTTTGCACACCTTAGGTTTCCTAAGCCTTAATTAACCTTTCTCAAGAGTTAATAAAATTTAATTTATAACTCTATATTAGAACACAAAAATATCCAATTCTCATTGTAATTTGAGAACCCTAACTCTGAAATTATAAATTTTAAAGCATTATCCAATTAAGGATTTCACTATTAATATTGTCTCCAATTATTAATAAGATGAAATTTATGTTCTTGAGGCTATAAATATTATGATTTCTCAATCTATAAACCTTCCCTTAATATAGTTAATGGTGATCAAGCATCAACAACTTTCAAAATCCAAGAACACAATATGCAAGAAATCAAAGATTTAATTAACTGAAAAATGACATCAAATCCTGTTATGAAATAAATCCCTAACAATTGAAATATCTAGCCAAATATGTTATGAATCATCCAAAATAAATTACAAGTAAAACCCATATCAAAGTACAAAATAAGAAAAGAAAAGAAAAAGGCAAAGGAAAAATTAGAGTTTTCTTCCAAATCTTCTCTTTAAAACTAGATTTTCTTGTGTGTTTTTAGTGATGTTCTCCCCTTAAAATGCATCTCAAATTCCTCTTAAATAGCTCCCATAAGTGACACTAAAAATAAGAAACATTTTCTAAGAGTTAATATTGATATTGAGTAGGGAAAATCATCATTGTATATTGATGTATATTTAGTAAATATACAAGTAGAGTTGTACATAAGTAAATGAATCTATAACAAACATAAAAAATATTCAAAAACTAATTTATCACTAATACCCCCCTAATAAGCTTAGGCTAGCAAGTTATAAGTCTGAGCTTAGAAACAATGAATTGAAAGGCAGGTTTAGACAAGGGTTTGGTCATGATGTCGACTAATTAATCTTTGGTGAAAATAAAACTAACACATAAAGACTTAGAAGCAACTTATTCTTGGACAAAATAAAAATCGACTTCCATATGTCTCATTCTTGCATTAAAGGCTGCATTGGAAGAGATAAACACAGCACCCAAATTATCACACCAAACATAAGACACCTTTATTATATGTAGACCAAGTTCACGAAGGAGATGAGAAAGCCAACAAAGTTCAATAGTGTCATTGGTGACTACTTTGAACTCAAACTCGGTTGAACTGCAAGCTACTATTGGTTGTTTTTTCAAATGCTAACCAATTAAATTGTTGCCCATGAAAACAAGATAGCCATAGTATATTTTTTGTCATTGATACTACCAGCTCAATCAACATCAATAAAGGCTACAAATCAAATTTTAGTGTTCCAAAAATCTTTAAACTTCATTTGTTTATGCCTTATAGATAGCAAAGAACCATTTTAAGTGCCTGTAAATGAACTTGAGTTGGAAAATGCATAAACAAAGTGAGTTTATTCATAGTAAACATTAAATTTGATTTTATAAAGGTAACATATTGCAAAGAACCATAAAATTTTTGAAACTTTAGTGCTTTTTCAGGTAATAAGGATGGAGACAAGTCTTTAGAAAGTGTTGAACCTGGCACCATTGGTGTGGAAATTAACTTGCAAGAAGTCATGCCATGAATTCAAGTATTATAAAAATATATTTTTTTTTATGATAAGAGGAGACTATCAGTCCACTTAAAAGCTTGAATGCCAAAAAAGTAATGCAATGGTCCAAGATCCTGTAGTGAAAAGCATGTTGATAATTATTGAATGACAAAAGCAAGAAGTACATTATTATTGCTAATAAGGACAATGTCATCAGCATATATAAAGAGAAAATATTGTACTTTGTCATATTTTTAATTGAATAAAAAAGAATCAAAATGAGAATCATGAAAATCAATGGACTAAAGAAAGCCATTCAATTTGTAAAACTATACTTATAAAGCTTGCTTGAGGCCATATAATGATTTGTGGAGTTTACAGACGTAGTAATGATGCTTCTTGTCAATATAGCCTGTGGTTGTGCTATAAACATTATTTCTGATAATTTGCCATGAAAAAAGGCATTGCTAGCATCCAACTATCGAGTAGTCTAATTGTTTGAAATAGTAATTAAGAGACTTACTAAAATGGTTATACGCTTAGCAATAAAACTGAATGTATCTGTATAATCCAACCCATGCTCTTGAGTATAGCGTTTGGCCATTAGACGGGCTTTAAATAGTTCAATGTCACCATTAGCATGTTGTTTTATTTTATACACCCAACAGTTATCTACCACATTGGTAGTTGGAGGTGGTGGTATAAGATCCTAGGTATGTGTTTTGATTAAAGCTTCCATTTTGGTATCCATGGTAGTCTGCCATTGAGAGAATTATTTAGCTTTTGGAAAACTAGTAGTCTCAATAGTTGGAATATGATCAATAGCCAACTTATTTTTTTGCTGATGAGATATAGTGGACGACCAAAGTTGCAAGGGATGTTGGTGAATGGATTCAATATCAAGTAGAGGAGATAGGTTTGAGGTGGTTGGTGGAGTTGGTGATGATAAGTTAATAAAAAGTTTCAAACTATCTAGATTAACTATAAAATGGGAATAAGTTTGAATGTTTATTATGGGAGATTTAGATAAAATGTGAGTTGAATGGTAGGTAGAGTTTGAGGTGGAGATGGATTTTGTTGTAGTTAGAGTGGTTGGGGAGAGTGATTCTGGTGCATTAAAGATAGAGTGATTAGAAGTAGAAGTGTTTAAGTGGGAATACGAAGAGGAGAAAGAGAGAGAGGTAAACCAGTTAAGGAATATATGGAATTATACATTTGAGGCAGTGGTAACCAAAACTACAAGCAAGGTTGGTTAGGGGTAATGGAATGATGCTTATAGTTTACGTCAAATTTTAAAATATCGAGCGCAAAACGGAAAATGGACTCATTAAATTTAAGATGTTAAGTCGTATAAATTTGCCCAATGTTTTTATCAAGATAGTGATATCCATGATAATGTGGAGAATAACTAAGAAAAACATAACCTTTAGTGTAAAAGAAAATTTTATTTTTATTAAATGGATGTAAAAGAGGACAAATAATGCAACCGAAAACTTGTAAGAAAGATTAATCTAGGGATTTATTATAGAGAATTTGGAATGGAATTTTAGTGGAAAGTGATTGAGAAGGCATTCTATTAATTAGGAAACATATGTTTCAAAGGAAAAATGCCAATACTAAAATAGCATACTAGAATGAACTAATAAAGTAAAACCAATATCCATAACATTTCGTATTTTTCTTTTTATTGTACTATTTTTTTCATGTGTATGGGGATAGGTAATCCTACGAAGAATGCCTTTGTTATTTGAAATGATTAAAAATATGGTGAAATTCACCACCCGAATATGAATTTAAGGCCTTAATTTTGAAATTAAATTGATTCTCAATAAAGGATCGAAATTGAAGAAAATTTTGTGGAACACCACGTAAAATAAAAAATATTTATCTCTATTTTAATATTGAATAGGAGTTGGACCTTAAACATTAAAATGAATTAATTCTAATGGATGAGAGCTTCTTTGATGAGTAAGAGATAAACTATTGTAAGGCAATTTGCCTAAATAGTAGGCATGACAATTATTAAGGACATCAAATTTATTTTTGCATAGTAGTTGAAATTGGTTGATGAGATGAAAAAAAATTATAGAATTGGATGACCCAATCATTGATACCATGTTTCTAACATTAATAAATAAGTAGCTATAGGAGAAGAAGATTTAGCAATGCAGAATTCATTTTATAGTGCCAGAAATCAATCAGTCCTCAGAGTAGAGCATTCTTAGTTTGTTTATCATTAACAAGAAAATGGTGAGGATGAAATTCAATAAAACAATCATTATCAGTACATAAATGATTAATAGGAAGTAAGGGCTTGGTAATATGTGGAACTTGTAAAACATTAGTAAGAGCAATAGACTTATTAGTGATAGTAGACACTATACTATGACAAATATGATAATTATGTAGACCTTTATCATTGCCAAAAAAACTCAATTAGTACTTTTATATTCCTTAACACTTTGAACAAAAGCTAAGCTTGGTGTGATATGATAACTTGCACTACTATCTAGATACCATTCAAAACTAGTGGTAGAAGTTGGTGGTAGTCCTAATAAGGAAAGTTAAGCTTGTGGAGTGAATTGAGAATGACATTTAAGCCTTTGGTGACCAAATAAAAAATCATTAAGGTAAGAAAAAATGCGAGTGAAGGTCTGGTCAAATAAATGTCAAAAATCAAAGGCAGAATGGTTAGTGTAATTGCATATCTAATAGGAATTAGCTTAGGCTCAATGTCGAATAAAGGAACTCAAAGACCACCACGACTATAATTTAATCGAGAAGGAAAATTCTAATGGAAAAAAGAAGAGCTATTTAAAGTATATTAGTGAGCAAGATGAATAATATATAGATTTACTTATTAAGATTTAAACAATAATTCATAAGCAACAAGTTTCCTATGAAGCTCATGAAATAAAGGAGGTTCATATGTTATTGTAAAGCACCAATGGAACCATTTTAATAAGAACCCAGTTGCCGAAAAATGATGGCATTAAATTCAGTTGGAAATAGAGATTGACCAGCTAAGGCAAAAGAATCAACAATTCATTTGGCCTAAAATAAATAATCAGAAACAGGTTTGATGTCTTCATTGAGATTGTGAAGTTCAATATAGACTTGAGTACGTTAAGCATTATTCATAACACCATAAGCTATTTGAAGAATTTTCCAAACAACTGAAGAAGAGTTAAAACCAATGAGATGTGGATAGACTTCTTTGGAAATGGAAGAAAGAAGCTATGAAAACATTAATTAATCCTTGTTATACCATTGGAGATATGAAGGATTAGGTTCTAAAGCCAAAGAAGTAGGATTAAGAGTCTCTTTTGGTGAAGGAAGTTCAATACCATTGAGAATATTGTGGAGATTATAAAGTTGAGTAAATGTTGAACTTAAAGTTTCCATGGAATATATTTTTTCCAATTAGGTTTGATAGAAATAGTTTGTTAAAGACATGAAGGTGTTGCTGATGTTGTTCAATAAAAGGGGATAAGAGCTAGTAATTGTGTGTAAAACTAGATGATGATGATGATGATGATGACAATATTGAAGAATTTATTATCATGGTAATACTCTAATACCAAGTCAATATTGATATTGAGTGGGAAAAATCATAATTTTATATTAACGTATATTCAGTATTTATATACAAGTAGAGTTGTACATAAATAAATGACTCTATAACAAATGTTACAAATATTCAAATACTAACTTATAAGTAATACTAAAAGTATTTGGATAAAAAATCCTAACACATGGCCATGGATACATTGCACATGGTTGTGCTTGCTTTTAGAATGACTTTTTTGCAAAAAGTACTCTTAAGCATAGCTGTGTCAAGCAGTTCATGTTTTAACTATTAATTTTAACCCACTTTTCACACTGATAGACATAGAATTAGAGCTAATCTCTTTATAGTAGTTGTAACTACATAAGGAAGATTTCTAAAATGTGTTGAATCATCTTAATTGGACCTTTATCGCTCTAGATATTGCTAATATACTAAAAGTCGCACATCCTAAAATGAAAGTTGTATATGCTGACTTCAAGTCAAGATTTTCAAGCTCAAGTGAACCTGAATTTTAACAACTAAGCTTAATTCGAAAATCCTAAGATGTCTACTTTAAATGTCTAGAAGACCACTTTCTTATTCTAAAACTTTAAGGATGTTAAACTCTTCAAGGAATCTCAGAGGTCGAATCAGTCAAACTTTGAAATTGCACTTTAAGCTCCAATATACTCCTAATTCATAAAATTCAACCAATCAGCTCATATATTTATAAAATAAATCTTTAAAGTAAATATATATGAGTTAAAAATACACAAAATTGGACTATAATCATTGTTCGATCATAAAAAATGAAAATGAATATGTAATAATTTAATATAAATAACTCTACTAACAGGCACTCAATATTTTGTCTAAATGTTGAGATGGCACAATGGCTTAATAGAGATAACATTTTAATCTTTTTAGTTTTTAGAAAGTTAGCATAAAAGGAAGTTACTTAAGTAGTTAAAGATTTTTTTCTTTAATTGTAAGCTACCTAATCAAGTAAAATGCTACTGCTTTTATAATTATTGCCATATGAATGTTACAACCCAAATCGGGAGTCATGACCGACGCTAGGGAATGAAAATTCTTTCGAATCCGGAACCCGTAGCAAGTCTTAAAAATAAAAGCACATGCAATAAATAAATAAAAAGTACAATTGAATTAAAATTTTTCAAATTATATATGAATATAAATACTCAATATCCTTTCATAAATAAAAGATGTTCATACAATATACTAGATACAAAGTATCAAGAATAAAATAATACTCTTTTGATACAATAACACTACTACTGTAGTTTCTAAAATACAAATCAGAGTTTAAATATAAATTTTACATGATCTAGCAGGGGAGAAAAAACACCGGTGAATAGCACTACTAATAAGGTCTGACAATACAAGATCTCTTAAAAAAAATAATTGAGGGGGGTCAGACCTCACTGAGTGAATTATTATAATATATATACATGCAATCTGAACCATAACAATCAGGCACCCGTATATATATATATACACACACACACACGCGCGCGCGCGCGCGTGTACATTTCACACAAATGTCAAACTCTGCTTTTATATATATAATAAATGCAGAAAACATTTGTTTTATTGAAGGATCAAATAGAACCCTATCTAAATCGTAACCTCAATCAATAATAACTCTTTAGCCATACAAGCTCACTTAATTCCAAATTAATTCACTTATTCCATTATGAACAGTAGACTGACCCCGAGACACTAAGTCAACCAAGCTCCAGTAGTCTCATTGTCCCCGAGACATTAGGTCAACCGAGCTCTAGCAATCACACTACTCAATCACATCAATCTCAAATCAATCAATCAAATCATTATTTCCTCAAATAAGTTAGTAATTCAACTCTACAATCTATCACACCGTTACATACTTGGTCCTAATGTTGTCCACTAGGTAGCACATTCTATCGATATCCTTCAATTAAAATTAAACATTCATATGGGAAAATAAATAATGCATAATAACATTCATAATAACGAAATAAACCATATATATACCAGAAATATACCTAAAAAACTAATATATATACCAGAAATATACCTAAAAAAACTAAGTATATTTCAAGTATATAAATGCTAAATAAATTTGAAATCAACCATAAAAATATACCAATTAAAAACCAATAATATACTAAAACATTCTAAGTATATATATCGAAAACATAACATGTATTTATTTTGAAATATATCAAAAATATACTAAAAGATACCTAATTATATAACATGCATATATCAAAATAAACCATAAATATACCAAAAACATACTAAAAATAAACTGAAAATATATCAAATCATTTAATACATAAATCACATTTAGACATAAAATAAAATGTAAAATCCTTATTCATGCATCCTAATTGCAATGCATATATAGTATAATAACTCATTGATTTGCGCTCCATGAGACAGACTCAGCGGGCCCGGTCTGATAGGCCTTGGTCTCAGCGTAACTAGAAAAAAATAATCATAAATCAGAATATATTCTAACTTTACGCTTCGAGGATTACTAAAGAAAGACTCAATCAAAATTCCAAAACTAGACTCGGACCGGTTGTCATGTTTTACGAGTAATCTACCAAAAATTCGGCAGAGTCTCCTTTGTAAAACGGACATCTCCATACAATAGGATGGCCGATCTTGCACAGAAAACACACTTCTAAAATCACAAAGCACAACACCTTGGGTTGGGATCCTAAACTGCACAAATCCCTAACCGAGGTTCACAAAATACAAACCAACAATATTAAATAGTAAAATCATAAAAATCATAAAAATATTAAAAACCTTTATTTTCTAACTAAAACATAAAATTCTAATTTTTAAATAATATTTGGTAATAAAATTCATAAATGGAATAAAATTTTCATTTTACAATTAAATTAACATAAACTGCAAATAATTGTTAAAATCACAATTTAACATCATAAAAATAATAAAATACCCATTTAAGCTCAAAATAATAAATACATTTATTATTTACATAATATTCCAAAATTATCACAAATTAACTAATAAAATCTCAAGTATTATACAATATTAATAAAAAATAATTTTCTCAAATAATTGATCTAAAATAGTTAAATTCACAATTAACTACATAAATAGTTTAATGATATAATAAAATTAATTCAAAACCCATTTTTTTCACCAAAATAATAAATAATATATATTAGAATAAAATTTTCAAAAATTAATATTAATTGGTTAAAAATTACAAATAATTTATAAAAATCATTTAAAACATAATATTTGACTATATTTTTAACAAAAATCCATAATTAACCTATATTTTCAAAAATTAGCATTAATTAGTTGAAAATAGTAAATAATTTGTTAAAATCATTTTAATACCAATTATTATTTCAAAATCATTTAAAACATATAATTTAATTACAATTTCAACAAAAACTCATAATTAACTTATAAAATCAAAAATCACATAATACTAATAATTTCTTAAAAATTAAATAAAATTACTAAAAATAATTTTATTAACACAAAAATTACTAACTTAATATACTAACTCTAAATACTCAAATTTCCCACCAAAAATATTATTTAACATAATTAACAAAAATTACAATTTATATTATTAAAATATTCAAAAATACCCATAATTAAAATTGACTAAAATAATTTCAAATCAACTAAGTACATATAGATCAACTAAAAAATCAACCAGATATTAAGAAATAAATTAAGCAAAAATTATATTAATTAACTAAAAAAAAAAAAACATAATAACTAATAAACAACTAACAATTTACTAACAAACAACTAATTGTTAAGCAGTAAACAACCAGGAAATAACCCAGAAATCAACCTCACAACTCAACTAAATCAGCCGAAAACTCACCTCAAACAGAAATCTATGACAGAAGAGGTTGTTGCTGCAAGTGTCGGAGCTGCTGCTACTGGTCTTCGTGCGAGAAGGAGAAGGAGGTTGCTGACTTCGCGCAAGAAGGAGCAAATACAGTAAGGAAAAGAAGGAGTTGATGGTGGTGATGGCATGAGGGTTGGTGGTGGTGCTAGGATGGGAAGCACCGAGAGAATAAAGGAAAAAAATGCTCTGGAACAAAGAAAAAGAAGGAGAACTAGTGGTTAACTGAAATAATGACCCCATAACCTATTATATATATATATATATATATATACACACACACACATGTCACACACATGCACCTAAATACAATTAAATATAATACAACAATTGAAATTAATACTATTAATAAAATAATTGAATAATAAGAATAATATTCATAATAATATTAAACAATAAAAATAATGCTAATGATAATAAAAATAATAACCATGACAATAATAACACACAATGATTATAATAATAACCCACATAAACTAATAAAATAAAATAATGTAATACTAACAAATGACAATAATAATATTAATAATAGTACTAGATTTATTTAAAATATTAATAATACTAATAATAATAACAAACAACAAAAATAATAATAATACACTTAACAATAATAAAATAATAGTAATACTATTGAAAATAACAACAATAATAGTAACTTTAATATTTGAATGATAAACTCTAAAAATAATTATTTTACGTGAGAAAATATATATAAGTAAAATAATGATGGTTAACTACAAATAATAATAATAATAATAATAATAATAATAATAATAATAATAATAATAATAATAATAATAATAATAATAATAATAATAATAATATAAATCCCGCATAAATAGATTATTTTTACGTAAATAATTCTCTTAAAATAAAATATGTAATTAACAATAATAATACATGATTAAAATTTAAAATTATTAATACTGCATATCCCGAAATATATTTTAATAATTTAAAATAAGGATCATAACAATGAAAGTCAAAGCTAGGTATAAGTTTAATTAATATCATCATGTTTGTAAGAAAATAAAGTCAAATCACCTTTTCTTTTGTGTATGGTATGTTATTTTTTTAATTGTGGAGATTTGGACTCTCTATAGTTTTTATCTCAAACACTACTAGCTTTTCCTTGGATGTCTTAGGCCTTCAATATCAATGTAGATAAGAGCAAAAATGTATTTTTGTGGAGTGAAGAAACAAGTTAAAAAGTGTAGACGGTGGGGTTTAGCACGCTCTCAAAATTTTAGCAATCACGACACTATTTGAGCTAAAGGCTCTAGAGAACACACTAACCATTATCACAAAGACATAGTGTGGAGATTAGGAGTTGCCACTCGGGGTAATAACTGGGACAAATAAAAATAGTGGTACTCGATTCTCTAAAAGGAAGCTAGCACCACAACTAGGAGATTCTAGATACAGAATACCACCTTCTTTCATTTTTGTATTCATTTAGAATTATTTTATAAATTGCTATATTATCCTTTATTTACATGTAATTTCATATAAAACCCTTATTTAAAACAATTAACTCCAAGCAGACTAGTCATGAAAATACATGTAAGCAATGCATTCATTTAAATTCATAATCCCTAAGTTTGTCTAATCTACATTGATTTTAATTAAATGGGCTAAATCTACATATTTTAATTTACAAGTGAGTTTAAAGACTAATGGGCCTAATTCCTATTTAATTTTAATTAAGTAAACCTAAGTCTATTTATTTTAATTCTAAAAGTGGGTATAAACCTACAAATTATAAAGTATTTAAATTAGTGGGTCTAATTATACATGTTTTAATTCTAGATAAAAAAATGGGCCTAAGTCAAAATTAAGCTAAATGGGCCTAAATTGATTTTAACATTAAACCTAAAAATCCAAATAAAAGCCTAATTATTTAATGGGTTAGAGCCTAAACATGGGCTTGGGGCCCCAAAAAAAAAAAACCAAAAACCAAAAACATAAAAAATCAAAACAAACAAAATAAAAAAGATCAACCATGCAATTAAATTATTTCTTCTAAAAAACCCTAATTTTAATTAACATGCAACCTAAATTAGTCTACTATCTCCATTGATTTTAATTAGGGTTTACCAAATTGCACCTAATTTTCTAATTAATTTTTAGGAATAAGAGAACTAAATTTTCATTATTCCCACTATCGGGGCTATTACAAAATCTACCAAAATAATAAAGAAAATAAAATTAAAATACAACCCTTAAGAAGACAAATTAAACAAATTCAAAACCTAAAAAATAAATTAAACTAAACTAAACTAAACAGAGAAAAATTAAATTTGGGATCTTAACTCTGGGCTTTCATTCATGGATTCTCCATGAGTTTCCTTGGTTCAATAATGTATTCATCACCAGAATCATGAAGCATAAAGAATCAAAAAAGAAAATAACATTAGAATTAATGAACAAAGAAAACAAAATAATGAAAATAAAACCTCAATAAAAAAACACATAAATAATAAAATCAAAAAAAGAAAATAATAATATAAAAGAAAGAACTAATAAAAAGAAAGGAGTAGAAGATGAGTAAGTTGTGCTGATGCTGTTTGAATGCCCCTCAGAATAGGATTTCACCATTTTGAGAAAACTAACTCTGCGCTTTCTTAATTTCTAGACTTTTAAAAGAATATACTTTATTTCTTTTTTTTTTTTGAAAAATGGTTTTTTGAAGACAGTATCAGTTAGGTCTCCTCTCTTTTTTTCTCAATCAACCTCTATTACAGTAGTTGATTAGGGTTTTTTTTCCTTCTCTCTTTCCAGTCCCCCTTTTTTTTTTCTTCTCTACTAATCTTTTCTTTTTATATCCCATTCCTAAGCTAACTGATGAATTTCACGGGCTATTTTCACATAGCTTTAGAATTATTTCATGGGCTGCCAGTGAACGTGGCACAACTAATCTAGGCCTTAGGTTTCAGACAATTCATCATTTTGCTTCCGACAGTTCAGGGCCAATCTAATCGTTATTCTCTATTTACTTTGATTGAGAGGTGGATGGACACCACCCACACTTTTCACACATGCATAGGGGAACTGACTATTTCTCTTATGAGCTTTTCAACCATCATTGAGATTACCTTTGGAGGAACTCATGTTCCTTTCAACATTAGTTGTTGCAGTCTTCCTGAAGATGAACAGAGTCAGTACGTGCACAACTTGATTAGGTTCGTCTCGATGTGGAAGAATTAAAAAATGTTCTCCTTTCATCTCTAGTTGAGGGATTTAGACATCTGCCCACTGCTACTCCCCATCAGATTGCTCAGAAGGCGAGGTGTCTTCTCCTTATACTACTAGGCATAACTCTTTTCTGCGAGACTAGTCATAAGGTCAGCATTGATTTACTCGGCCCCTTCATGACTTAGGTTAAGTTATTACCCTTGATTAGGGATATGCTGCATTAGCCTACCTGTACTACAGACTGGATATCATCTGTAGAGGTGTTGTCACAATGTGTGGCTTTTGGCACGTCCTGCATGCACTTTTTTTGCATTATTTATTGCTTTATTTTTTTCTTTTCTAGATTTGGAGTATAAAGATCAGGTGGATCTGGGGTTTCGATGCTATCAGCTTTAATAGGAGTCTCCCTCTGATGCAGATATGGGGTTCTTCCCATCTGGCTAGTGTCAAAAGTATTCTTCAAACCTATCACAATTAGATAATCTCCATTGAGTGGCACCTAGTAAGAAAAAAAATCATTAGTATTTTATAATGCAAGTTAAACTTAATTAACATAATTTGCAGATTAATTCTAATTGGCTGAAGGGAGCTAGTGACATCCAGAGATACGATTTTATGGTTGGAATAGTACATCTTAAGTGCATGATGATTTTACTCCCTGGATATGGTATCTAGGGGAATGAGTATGTCGTTGGTCTTCTAGACCTTCATGATGTCATATTCCATCTTATATCCCTCCTTTAATGTTACGTAGCTCACACCTGATAGGTTCAGAGATGAGAGAGGCACTATAGAGATATGTTGCTTTGACTTTCCTTGAGCAATCTCGCCATTACCAGCAGTTCATTCATAAGAACCTCCTAGAGAAGATTCCTACTGACCATGCTGAGGTAACTTCTTATCATGTCATTTATTCTTTTAGAACCTATAAATTGCTCATTCTTTTTCACAGTTTGAGGATAGTGGTTCCCCTACTACTGAGGTGATGGGGGAAGAGACTGAGACTGCTCATAGGACTAAGAATGCTCCTAATACTGAGAAATCTGAGCCCAGACCTAGTTATACACACTATACTCAGCACGTTAGGACTAGTCGTGAGGGGGCTTTTATTGGTGCTATCCTTGGTGATGACTCTCTTTTGGATAGGTCCATGCTTTATTGGGCTCCTGCTATTCAGACTTTGGTTGAGCAGTATATGCACTTTAGCGATGCTCAACTTCCTAGCTTTTCTCCAGTAGATATTTCTCATGTGAGTTTATGTGACTTATTTCTTGTTTAATCTATACACTTGACATGGATGTTAGTAGCAAATTTTACAAAACAAGTTCCCATACACAAGCAGAGTATTTGCACAGTCTTTCCTCATCTTAGAGGTTATTTACTTTACAAGTCATAGATAGTTGGCAAGTAAGTATATACACTAAAAAATGAAAAGTGTATGCATGTTATGCATGAAATGTATATGATATGACATTTCCCATATGTGTAGAGTTATTCCAGTGATCTAGAGCGTGAGAATGAGATGCTTTGCTAGTAGCTTGCAAACTTGGGCATTGATCCTCATGGTGCTGGGACTTCATTTGCTAGAGCTTTAAATACTTATCATCATGATTATCTGACTAGAGGATGGAGGCCTTGGCCTGATTTATGAGCTCATGATGACTGATTAGGACTATTTTTATTTCTAACTCTCAACGTGCTTGTATCTGACTATTTTTGTAGGACTATTACTTTTTGGATTCTACATTGTTCTGAGTACTGTTATGTATCACTTGAACTGGTAGTTGCTTCTGAGTAAACTTCTTCCATTAAAATCCTTTTAACAATGGACAATGCTAAACAACCAAATAAATAACTAATTAATTAAAAATATAAATAATGAATATTATCCCTTTGATAATTGTTTATTTATCCTTATCTCTTTTAGATTCCATCACCTCATCTTATCCATATTCCTTGAGCAAATAGAATCCTTTTCTTATATGGACTCATTTTCCTTATTTATATAAAGAACACACAAGGGGCATTATTCCTCATTCTCTACACTTTCAATCATGACTCAAGCATCTCTCCAATTGATGAAGAAATGCCTTCAAAGCCTTTATGGAAATAATTGGAACAACTTTGTCCCTTTTCATTACAAGTCACTAAAATCCCTTCAACATTTGAATATCGATAATAACTTTTTGCATGCTACTGTAACTTTTTAGGACGCTAAGGACTAAGTATTCAGATTCAATGGGCAAGAGTTATGCCTAATGATTAAATAATTTGTTGCTATCATGGGTTGCTTATTAGACTTAACTACCATGATTGCTCTTCCTAATATGACCATACAGTTTCCTGATAAGCTAGTAGCATTCTTTGATTTGCTCCTAGATGACATCTATCTATATGCTCACAACCCTGGGACCATCGATCTATCTTCTCTTATTACTATCTGTGAAACTAAAGATAAGAACAATGTTACTTGGACTAGAACCGTTGCTTTTTATCTTTATGCACAATTTTTGCTTGTTTCATCTCATGGAAATGCTGACACACAGATTGTGAGTATTTTAGAGCAAGTACAAGCTGGAGCCAACCCTATGCCCATTATTCTTGCTGAAACTATCGTAGGAATGGACAACTTCATAACTCATAATCGTCTTTCAGATAGTTTACTTCTCCTTTAGGTGTGTAACCAGAATCCTTTATTTTTTTCTTTCTCTTTTATTTGCCTTAACTTTTGACTGAGTCACCATTTTAGGTTTCCAACTTAGCAGGCTTGCCCTAACTTTTGCATAAGCTACCCTTTTGGGTTTTCAACTTAATGGACTCTTTTTCTTTTTTAGATATGGCTATAGGAAAAGTTGAGTTTGCTTATCATTCTTACTAACCCTTTGACTTATCAGCCTCACAAGCTACAGTCTCTTCCATTGAAGATGAAGGATGAGCTTACTATAAACTAATGGGTTGACTGGTTGAGGGGCATTGCAGATGCTAAGATCACATGGGTTTGCCCTTGGTGGAAAATGAAGTTCATGACCATTGAGCTATATGATCATAGTGTTCCTATTCTTAGGCTATGGTTCTCTACCTTTTTCTCCCCTTCACATCTTTGCCATCCAAATGGTCTCCCACAATTCATTGTCACTGTTCTTACAGACTTTGAAGGCTTCCCTTTGAGACAGGACTTTTTGGATAAGGTTAGGAGCTTGTGGCCTCGTAGGAACTTTGAACAACGCATGCATTTGAATGCCAATGTGACTACTGATAATAACTACAAAGCTTGGGTTATTATGAAAACTATATAGCCACCCTGATTTGCTTAGTACAAGAGGACTCAAGTGTTGTAAGATGAATCACAAAAGAAGAAACTAAGACATATTTAGAGTAGTGATCTCATAAATATGGTTTTTATGCTTTTTATGCTTTGTTTTTTCGTTTAAGTACTTATGCCTTATAATAAAGATAGGATATGCAATATTCAAACAAAAATTTCATTTCAATTCGCTTAATTAATTAGGGCTAAAATGAGTACATTTATTACACCACATGATATAACTTCTGTTATCAGCTAATCCTTTCATATTTTCTAACTGAATATTTTTCTCACTTTTATTTCCCTAATTTCTGCCTGACTAGCTCTTTAAGAGTTTTCTAATCAATGGGATTAACTCTTTTCTTTTATTCCCTATTTTTTGCCTACCAACCCTTTGTGGGTTTTTTAATAGCGGGAATGTCCTAATTTTTGCATGACTAGCCTTTTCAGGTTTTCTAGCCAACGGACTTTTATTTCTTTTATACTATTATTATTTTCTCTTTTTAAAAGATAGTATTTCTTAAGACGATCCAGGTTGATTGGCTCAGTGAGCTCATTCCTTCAAGATCTGATATTTTTGCTGCTCCTTTAGGTAGAATCGTCTTGACTAAATACGGTCCTTCCCAATTTGGTCTGAACTTTCCTTTTAGATTAAATACTACTGCTCTAGATTGTTTTAACACCATGTCCCTAAACTTTATCTTTCCAAGCTTAACCTTCTTGTTAAATGATCTTGATATCCTTCTCTGATATATCTGAGTATGAAATAAAGTATTCATATTCTTTTCATCCAGAGATACCAAATGATCATATCTCTTTCATGCCCATTCATTCTCAGGTATTTTGGCTTCCAAAACAACTCTCAAAGATTTGATATTAGTTTTTATAGGCAAAACTGCTTCACAACCATACACTAAAGAGAATGGTGTTTAGCTTGTGGCAGTTCTAACTGTAGTCCTATACCCCCACAAAGCAAAAGGAAGAAACTCAAACCAATCTTTATAAGTTTTGACCATTTTAGAGAGAATCTTCTTAACATTTTTATTAGCCACTTCTATTGCTTTATTAGCCTGAGGATGATAAAGTGAAGACTTATGATGTTCTACCTGATCATTCCAATAAATCGTGCCTTTTCTGCTTGAAATTGGACACCATTATCTATCACAATATAGTGCGAGACCCTAAACCTGCAAATACGACTCTTCTCAATAAACTGTGTCATTTATTTTGCTTTTAGAGTGTTAAAGGACTCAGCCTCTACCCATCTGAAAAAGTAATCTATTGCCACAACTACATACTTATGCCCATTGGATTATTTCTCCTATAATATCAATCCCTTACGCTGCAAAAGACCAAGGGGATGATAAACTATTTAGCACCGTAGGAGGAAGAGGGTTAAGATTCCTATAAATTTGGCATTGATGGCACTATCTTACTATTTTGATACAATCTTTTTCCAAACTCATCCAATAATACCCCTTTCTAATTATCTTCTTAGCCAAGATCATTCTATTCATGTGAGAACCACAAGCTCCTGTATGAATCTCTTTCATCGCCTCTTCAGCTTCATCTTTCTTGAGACATCTGAGTTGTATTCCATTCGATATTCCATCATGACTAGTATAATTATGTGAGCGAACACGAAGAGCATATTTCTCTTTTGAAGTCACTTCATTTGGATATGTTCCTTCCTCAATAAACCTCTGAATGTCATAAAACCATGGCTTCTCTTCAGGCCCTATTTGAATACCCATAGTTTGCTCTCCCCTATAACATGGAGCTCTTGATTTTATAATTACCAAAGGCTTCAAAGTCAATCCAATCATATTATCCCACATCAAAGAGAGTGTTTTCAGTGCATCTGCCATTTGATTATCGTCTCTTAACAAATGGATGAAGAGACATTTAGTGAAGTTCTTTATTAAAGTTTTTAAATAGTAGATATAAGGCTTCAGCTTTTCCTCCTTCACCTCCCATTTGTTATTAGCTTGACTAATGACCAACATAGAATCCCCATATACTAACAACTATTTTGCTCCAACTGCTATTGCTACCTCCACTACATGAATGCATGCCTCATACTCAGTCATATTGTTTGTTACCTTCAAATCTAACTTCTTGGCCATTGGTATGGTTTCTCCTTCTGGCATAACAAGAATCACTCATAATCTGGCTTCTTTGTTCTTTATAGCCCTATTGAAATAAAGATTCCACTCCCAATGCTCTATGACTACTAAGTTTTTATCTGGAAACTCTAAATTCCACTATTCATTACCTTCTACTATATTATGAGCTAGGAATTCTACTACTACCCTTCCTTTGGTGACCTTTATGGTAATGTATCTATATCAAATTCAGTTAGGAGTACGAGCCATCGAGACATTTCTCCAGTTAAAGTAGATGCTTGAAATAGATATCTTAAAGGATCTATCTTTAAAATAGCTTGAACTTTATAGGACTGAAAATAATGCCTTAATTTTCTTTTTGCCCAGATCATTATCAGACATGTTTTATCTACCAAATCATACTTTTCCTCATATGGCAGAAAATTCTTGCTAAGGTAATACACCACATGTTCTACTCCATCCAGTCCTTCTTATGCTAGCATTGCCCCTATTGCATTTTCCTCTAAAGCCAAGCATAGTATCAATAGTTTACCTTACCTTGGTGGCTTCAATACAGGAAGATTGGTAAGATATTCCTTAATCCTATCAAAAGCCTTTTAACAATCGTCGTTCCACTCCACAGGTTGATCTTTCCTTAAAAGCTTAAAGACAAGGTCACAAATATTTGTAAGCCTTGCAATGAACCTACTAATATACTATAACTTGTAAATGAATCCTCTTACTTCTTTCTTTGTCTTTAACACTGACATTTCCTAGATAGCTGCCACTTTATCTAGATCTACTTCAATTCCTTTGCTATAAACTATATACCTAACAATTTTCCTAAAGTAACCCAAAAATGCATTTCTTTGGGTTGAGCCTCAGATTGTACCTCTCAATTCGAGCCAAGAACTTATCTAAAGCTTCAAAGTGTCCCTCTCTTATCTCCAACTTGACCATCATGTTATCTATATATACTTCTATTGCTTTATGCATCATGTCGTGGAAAAGAGCAGTAGCTACCCTCTGATATGTTGCACCTGCATTCTTTAATCCAAAAGGCATAACCTTATAACAACACGTCCCTCATTCTGTAATGAAATTTATTTTGATTTTATCCATGACTGCCATCATTATCTTATTATATCTTGAAAATCCATCCATAAAAGAATACATTGCGCTCAACGTCACACTGTCCACTATCACATTAATGTGAGGTAAAGGAAAATCATCTTTTGGGAATGTTTTGTTTAGATCCCTGAAATCAACACACATATGTACTTTACCATCTTTCGTAGGTACTGGTACTATGTTTGCCAACCATTGAGGATAATCTACCACTTCTAGAAAATTAGCCTAGATTTAGTTAGCAATTTCCTCTCTTGTCTTTTCAGTCCACTCTAGTCTTAGCCTATATAGTTTCAATTTAACAAGTTTAATTTCTAGATAAGGTGGGATGTGATGTTCCACAATTTTCCTATCTAAACCTGGCATATCTTCATAAGTCCAAGCAAATACTACCTTTCTTTTTGTTAATATTCTCTCAACATTTTCCCTCTCTTTAGGAGTTACATCATGTGATATAGAAATGTTCTTAGGATTATCATTTGTGCCCATGTTTAATGAATCTAATTGAATAGAATTAATGTCTAACATGCACATACGATCAATATTAAAATGCACAGAACCATCAGGATGGACATCATCCAAGTAAGTCAAACTAGAATTCATATCATTGACCATGGAAAAATTAAAGTCCTCATCCTCATAAAGGTCGGATGTTATTACATCAGTTTCTTCATAAAAAACATCACTAAAACTATTACTAATTACAATAGCTAAATCTTATGGTGGCTCCTCTTTAGGTGGCAAACATAGCAGCTCTTCAACAACAACATCACCCATCCTCTCAACTACCTGCTTCATCACTTCCTCTTTGTTATCCTTTACCAGGTTCTCCACCATCTACTCTTTGAAGATCTCGAACCCAAGAATGTCTTTTCTAGCAACATTGACAGATTCTTTAGCACCTAAATAGTACTTACCTTCCCTTGGCTTGATAAAATTTTCATTCATCAGCCTAATTCTCCCTAAGGATTATTTATCTTGGCCTTTCCCTTCTTCCTCCCTCTTTTGCTACCAGGTTCTATCTCAGTGCACCTTGATCCCTTGGTGTCACCTTGACTTCTGAATTCTGAGGGTTTAAGGCTTCCTTGCTCATTCTTTCCCAGCCCCAATCCAAGTTGATAATTCATACACTCCATCATCCTCGCAACTCTTGGATCCATATTAGTTCCATTGAATATTCCAACAACTTGGAAACTATAGGGAACATATACTTATTTTTGTTTATCCTGTATGGCTGCCACAGCTGCACTAATTCTAGCTTTTATAGTCATAATCTCTCCTTCATGAGGCAATTTTATCTTTTGGTGCATAGTTGAGGGTACCCCTCCTAGAGCATAGAACCATGGCCTTCCCAAAAGCAAGGCATATATGATAAGGATGTCTAATACAGTGAACTCAACAGTTGACTCTACAGGTCCTGTTTTAACCAGAGCTTGGAATGTGCCCTCAACATTCTGAGTGCTATCATTATAAGCTCTGATTATAAGATTTGAACTTTTCAAATCATCAGCTTTCAAACCCAAATTAGGTAGGATTTTTAATGGACACACGTTAATAGCAGAATCATCATATACCATTGCAAAATTGGTTCTTTTTCCCCTTACTTCAGTTGGGATAAAAGGCACCTTGTTATGATTTCTACCTTCCAAAGGCAAATCATCATCCAAGAATGTTATCAAGCCATGCTTCTTTTCCATGACCTTTGCTACCATAGCCTTAGGTGTAACTGCTATTTTGGTACTCATATTTGATAGAGCCTTGATAAGAACTCTTTAGTGGCTGCCTGAATGCATTAATAATTCCTAAATGCTCACATTCACCTTAGCTTTCTTTAGCTGCTCTAAGATTAGGTCCTCTTTTTGCCCTTCCTCTACTTCTACATCCTTTGTCTTTTCTCTTTACCAGGGCTCTCTTCATCAGAGTCATACCAAATGTCAATAAGCCCAATAATTCGATCCTTCTTTCCATCTTTCCATACTTCCATTAAGCATGTTTCTTTCCCTTTCAACTCCTCCATGTTAAGTTTTCCCAAATGTTGGCTCAATAGCACTTCAACTCCCTTTTGTGATTATTCAAAAGTAAAAGATCCATTGTTCTTTCCTTTTATATCATCATCTTTGCACTCTTCACCTTATCTTAAAGGCACAATCTCCTCTACTGGTGTATCACCTGAAGCAGGCTTAGAGTAAAATACTTTATAGTTAAACTTTCCTGAAGGTTGCCCCAATAAACCTTCAACCCCTCTCAATGATTGCTTAGGAGTTTCATATTCTCTCTCTTCTTCCATCGGCTCATTATTAAACTCATCACCCTATCTTGAGGGTATAATTGATTCAAAGGGAATATCAGTAGAGGGTGGCTTTGAATAGAACACCTTAAAGTCAAATTTGCCTAAGGGTTACTCCAATAAATCCTTTACTCCTTTAGGGTTGCCTAAGGGTAGCTCAAATTTGGGTTTGGTGGTTTGGAAAAGGCTAAGGTTTAAGCAGGCCTTTTTGGATCAAATAGTTTAGGACTTTGGAAAGTGGTAGGTTAAAATTAGAGAATCTCCTGGGCTGCTGAACTGCATGCACCTCCATAGCTCAACTAGCACTTCCCTATTGTATACCCTGAGTTGGGTAATTTTGAGTTCCTATACTTCTAAAACTTTTCTTCTTCTCACTCTCAATCTTTTTGGCTTGCAAACCATCATCATATAGGTCTATAAATATTTTAGGATTAATCATTTGCAATCTCTCAACCAAATTAGGCAACACATTATGAACTATCATCCTAACCTGATCTTTCTCAGTTAACTTTTTTTTTCATTAATCCTACCTTGTTAATAAATCTAATCAAGAAATTAGAAAGTGATTCAAAATTTTTTTGGTTAGTCAGTTTCAAATCCCTGATCGACACTTCCAATCTAGTGTTATAATCATACTACTTCAAAAAGTAGTACACAGTTATTTCTAGTTAGCCCCGACAGACTTTTACAACCCATGATACCAGTTTATAGTCATTCCCTCTAAAGACAGTAAAAATAACCTAGTGATCATTGCTAATGGGGCCTTAGTAGTGCTCATAGTTATTGTGTACTGATTGAGATGAATTCTAGGATCTCCAGTTCCATTAAACCTCTACAACTAAGGCATTTTGAACTTCCTAGGTAGCTTATTACCCTCTGTTAGCAGCATATCATCAAAGTCAAATGAATATCCCATACCTTATCCTATAATAAGCTTTTCCATCTTAGACATTTTATGGGTCAATGCTTGCATCTACTTGGACTCATGGTCTTATACCAGTTTAAGTGATTCTCTCTTTGCCTTTTTTATCATGTAGTTCTCAATATCCTCAAGTTTCACATCAATAGCAGGTGGGTTTCTAGTAATAAGTTGCCTCCCAGCATTATTGGCAACAGGTGGAGCATCTGCAGTAAGTTGGATAGTTACAACAACAAGTGGTTGCTTAATTGTAAGTGGTGGTATGACAGTAGCAATAGGTTGCATCAATCCAGATAAAGCTTGTCTTAGTTCATCTTGCATCATAGCCCTCATGTCATCATCAAAGCTCTCTTGATGTCTTCTAAAGTCCAATTCCCTCCTTGTTGTTGTTCCATTTCTATATGCTCAGTTGGATTTAGTTCAGCTTCCAAGTAAAGCAAATTAATAGGACTCTTCTCCAGTCTATGAAGGATCTCTTTTACTATAGCTTTAGGACTTAAATATGTTCTTATTAGTCTACCACCTTTTCATCCCTAAATACGAGAAGACCCGGATGAATCTATGATGGCTACAAAACAAAGTGTTAGTGTGATGGATGAAATGCATGTATGCATAATGCAGTGCTATGCAACAAGTAGCAAATAACAAGTATTAATCAAGTGTATAACATTCATCCTTCCAACTTTATACCTCCCATATACGTGTTCAATGTGAGTCTCATTTCCTAGAATTTTTATTCTTAGCCTTAATATCAACAAAGGATGTCAAGAATCAATGCGCATGCCAAATCTCTCTTAAAGCAATAAAAGCATGGAAACAATATTTCTATGTATAAAGGTCTAGCCTAATATTTATTAGCCCATATGGGCTCTTTAAATTATGGGCTTAGGCTTTTATAGATAAAAATACCTCATAGCAACATACACAAGCAATTTGGGTAATTCTAGGGGAAGTAACTAAGCAATTATATATGGTTAGGGTCCGGTGAAAAGTTAAGGTTCCTTGACCAAGTTACCCTCCTTTAAGACTTAAGTTACAGGCTAAGGTCAAAGGGGCCCAACATCCTTTATAAACTCAAGAGAAGACTACCCTCTTTTAGGACTTGGGTTACAAACTCTGGTCAGATGAGCCCGATAATCTCTCTTGAACCAAGTTAAGGCTAAGAGTGATGGTTAGCCAATTTATAACTCTATGAAGCTACTAGAATCATGGAATCCTAAACCAATTCCATCGGTTAATAGGGACATGCAGAATGAATGTAAGAATAAAATAATTATAAAGAACACAAGTAGAATCAATATTTCCTATCCCCAATGGAGTCGCCACTGTAGATGGCATGGTTTAGTAAGCACCTAAGATTTTAGCAACCATGACACTATTTAAGCTCTGGGCTCTAGAGAACAGACTAACCATTATCATAAAGACACGGCGTGGAGATAAGGAGTTACCACCCAGGGTAATAACTGGGACAAATAAAAATGGTGGTACTTGATTCTCTAAAAGAAAGATAGCACCATAACCAGGAGATTCTAGATACGAAATACCAACTTCTTTCAGTCTTGTATTCATTTAGAATTATTTTATAAATTACTATATTATCCTCTATTTACATGTAATTTCATATAAACCCTTATTTAAAACAATTAACTCCAGGCATACTAGTCATGAAAATACATGTAAACAATGCATTCATTTAAATTCATAATCCCTAAGTTATTCTAATCTACATTTATTTTAATTAAATGAGCTAAATGTACATATTTTAATTTACAAGTGAGTCTAAAGACTAATGGGCCTAATTCCTATTTAATTTTAATTAGGTGAACCTAAGTCTATTTATTTTAATTCTAAAAGTGGGCCTAAATCTACAAATTATAAAGTATTTAAATTAGTGGGTCTAATTCTACATGTTTTAATTCTAGATAAAAAAAATGGGCCTAAGTCTAAATTAAGCTAAATGGGCCTAAATTGATTTTAAAATTAAGCCTAAAAATTCAATTAAAAGTCTATTTATTAAATGGGTTAGAGCCTATACATGGGCTTGGGGCTTAAAACACAAAAAAAAAAAACAAAAACAAAAACAAAAAAACAAAAAAACATAAACAATCAAAATAAACAGAATAAAAGAGATCAACCATGCAATTAAATTATTTCTTCTAAAAAACCCTAATTTTAATTAACATCCAACCTAAATTAATTTACTGCCTCTATTGATTTTAATTAGGGCTTACCAAATTAAACCTAATTTACTAATTATTTTTTAAGAACAAGAGAACTAAATTTTCATTATTCTCACTATTGGGGCTATTACAAAATCTACCAAAATAATAAAGATAATAAAATTAAAATACAACCCTTAAGAAGACAAATTAAATAAATTCAAAACCTAAAAAATAAAATAAACTAAACTACACTAAAAAGAGCAAAATTAAATTTGGGATCTTGACTCTTGGCTTTCATTCATGGATTCTCCGTGAGTTTCCTTGGTTCAATCATGTATTCATCACCAGAATCATGAAACATAAAGAATTAAAAAAGAAAATAAGATTATAATTAATAAACAAAGAAAATAAAATAATGAAAACAAAACCTGAATACAAAAACACAAAAATCAAAAAATCAAAAAAAGAAAATAATAATATAAAAGAAATAAATAATAACAAAAGGAGTTGAAGATGAGTAATGCTATGCAGATGCTATTTTAATGCCCCTCAAAACGAGATTTCAATGTTTTGAGAAAATTGACTCTGCGCTTTCTTGATTTCTAGACTTTTAAAAGAACGTACTTTGTTTCCTTTTTTTAAAACAATGGGGTTTTTTAAAATGACAATATCATGTTAGGTCTTTTTTTTTCTCAATCAAACTTTATTACAGTAGTTGATTAGGGTTTTTTTTCCTTCTCTCTTTCTAATCCCATCTTTTTTTCTTCTCTGCCAATCTTTTCTTTTTATATCCCATTCCTAAGCTGACCACTTACGCGACTACAAGAGTTACATGATCATATTATCTTTGATCTCTCCCTTCCCAAAACACAGGATAAGAATTTTAATTTCAAAAAGAAGAAAATTATACATGTAAGAGACGTGTACTGGACCGGGACAGAAACCTATAGATAAATAATCAAATCCATTTATTTATAAATTAAATTTGGACCAATCACAGTGATAAAAAAGATTTTTACTGAAATTTTTTAGCGCCTTGGCATTTCAAAATATCGACCGACATTGTGTAATGTCGATTGACGTTATGTAATGCCAATTGGCATTGTGTAATGTCAATTGGCATTACATAATGCCGATCAGCATTATGTAATGTCGATTGGCAATACGTAAAGCTAGTTGCACATTTCCAAATATACCCCTATAAAAGTCAATTTTTACAATTAAACCAAAATGTTGCAATTTAGTCCTTAAAATCGTGAAACTTAACACTAGAGGTCAATTTTTTTTATTAAATTGTCATCATATAGGCTTTCGTCGCATTCATGCACAATTGCATCCTGAAATTGGGTGCTTACAAAGAGCATATGATGAACGTTTCTAATCTCAGAGAAGGACAATTACCTATCAAATACTACTAGCCCATACAACTTTAGAACTTTAAAATTAATTTTTACTAGCTTTTCTTGGTAATAAAAATTTTTATTTATTTTCAATGTCTTTTAACCAAATGTTGAATTTTTACAACTTAATATATAGTCAAGTATAAAATATCTTATATTTCAGTGTAATACTTTAAAAGATGGAAATTTTTTCACTCCACTTTCTTTTTTACACTTCTCTTATAATTTTTTTACAACAAAGTTCATAATTATCCTTCGTTTAAAATATTTTTACCTTTCTACCCTAATATTTTATTTGAACATTTAAAACTATAATGCTACTATCTTTTTTTTTTTTTTTTGCCATTATACATAAAGAATGGAAGTACAAATAAAGGTACCAAATTCACATGCAAATTGAGAGGCTGACAAATTTGGGAATCATTTTTTTGTAATTAATATATATAATTTATTAGAGTATCAACTATATATACTTAATCAATAGTTTAGTTTTCATTGTACCATTCACATTGTCTTTTTTTATTACTAGCAAAATCATATTTTTTGGCTTTAGAGACAATGATTTATTTGCAAATATTTTTCTAGGTTTGTTAGACGATTGTTATAATTTTTGTTATAATTTTAACTTAGTGCATGAGAAATCCACAAACATGTAATTTACACTTCAAACTATATTTGATAGTAGGCCAAAATGGTGGCAAAACTCCCATTATCAATCAATACATATTATGTAAAGGAAACGATATGCAAAGCGAAATGAATATGTTCTCTTTTTTATTACTAAATAATAAGAGTACAACATATATATATATATATATATATATATATATATATATATATATATATATATATATATATATATATATATATATATATATATATATATATATATGAAATAAAATAGAAGTTGGTTAGGATAACTATGATAACAAACTATAACAAACTATGTGAGCCAAAGGTTAACATGTGTTAACAATCCCCCCCTCAAGCTGAGCTAGAGGTGGAATGAAGAAGAAGCTTGTCTCGATGTTTTTAAAAGAGTGAATGACCCATCAGTTTAGTAAGAATGTTAGCTATTTGGTCAGCACCAGAGCTATGTTTGATTTGAATAAGGCTTTATAAAACTTTTTCCCAAATGAAGTGTTTGGTTCGAGCATGAACACTGGATTAGCTGAGAGATGAATTGCACCAATGTTACCACCCCACATTATTAACGATTTTAAATTGGTAAAACCTATCTCAGAGAGTAATACCCTTAGCCATGGAAATTTGGTTGTTGCATTTATTAGAGATTTGTATTCACTCTTAATGGATGATCATGAACTGGTCAGTTGTTTCTTGGCTTGCTAAGAAATAAGATTGCTACCTAAATTTACTGCATAACCATTAGTGGATTGACTATCATCGAGGCAGCCACCTCAATCACTAACTAAAAATTAGTGTAGATCTAATGATGATTTATTAGAGAAGAACAAACCAAAATTTTTTATATGTTAGAGATATCTAAGGACTAGTTTAAGGGCTTTCTAATGATCTTAAGTGGGAGAGTGCATAAATTGGTAGAGTTTATTGATTGAGAAATAAATGTTTAGGTATATCAGAGTGACATATTAGAGGCCCTCTACCAATTTGTAATAAAGAATACCATCAAATAGAAGTGATGCACCAAGATTTGTGAGAGGTGGTGAAGAGGCCATTGGCATTGGAGTTGGTTTATAGGAGTCCATTTGTGATTGGCAAAAGAGTGAAAAGATATAATGATGTTATAATAATAGAAGCCCATCAGATTGTTGAATAGCTTGAATACCTAAAAAATAGTCAAAGGGCTAAGATCACATAAAGGAAAGGTGTGGCAAAGAGCATCAGCAAACCATTGGATGAGAAAAGTTGTTGAACATATGATCAAAATATCATTAACATAAACCAAAATAAATAATAAAGAGCTAGCATCCTTACAAATAAACAGAGAGGTATCTACTAGTGATGGCCTAAATTGGAGCTTGAGAAGGAAGTTATAAAGGCATTGAAACCAAGCATATAATGCTTTTTTAGGTCGTAGAGTGATCAGTCAAAGGGTCTTTAATCCTTGTCTATTACCCATATATAATTAATCAAATCTAGAGTGTGAAGAGGCGTAGCTTAAAGTAGCAACATCAAGTGTGGAGTGAAAGTTTGCTCTAGTATTAGGGTACCACACATTTGAAGGGGACATATACAAGGAAGGTGATAAGGGATTATGGTACAGATTATTGCTAGGTGACTAGAGGTGAAAGAGATTAGCTTGAACAATAGAAGAGGATTATGTAGAAGGCTTGTATTCTTGGCGACACACATCAGCAATATGGTTACGGTAGCCACATATTTAGCATGAACCTCGATTACAAGTTCACCATGGTTTGTTGGAGAAGTTATTTGGATGAGGGGTAAATTGTGGTGGGCAAATGGATGGTATGGGTAAAAGTGGTGTTGTATTGAAGGATCGAACAATAACATTTGCAATTGGTGATTGTTTGTGACTTTGTAGTAGTATTTCTTGAGAGACTAGTTCATTGTGGAGTTCAGAAAATGAAACTAGTTATGGTCGCTGCTTATGATGCTGTGATATTCAACACTGATATTTTGAAAGATGATGGTGTTGAATTCAGTAGAGGAAAGAGGATGTCCAGTAGCTTCAAGTTAATGTACAAGAGCTTTGGCTTACTTGAGGTACTTGATGACACCTAGATCATTCCTTTTAAGTTCTTGAAGTTTAATATGGACTTAAAGCTACCTATTTTGAGACATCGATCCAAATGCATTTGCTAGAGCTTGCCAAGCTAATTTAGAAGTGTGATGTCCAATAACATAAGGAAACACATCTTCATTAAGAGATGATATGATCTAAGTTAATAATATTTTATCTTTTTGCATCCAAGCATCATAGGCTGGGTTATCAGTTTACTGAGTTGGATCCGAGGAAGAGGGAATCGTTCTTGGAGGAGGAGATGTATCAAAAGCAATGAAAGAATTCAATTTTTGATAATTGAGAAAAGAGATGAACTGTGTTTTCGAGGCAAGATAGTTTTTATAAGTGAGTTTAATAGCGAAAGAACATTGAGCTGATGAAGTAATTATCGAAGGTGAGGAAGATGAAGCATGTATGATTTGAGAAGAGGATGTTATGGCTTTGATACCATGTAAAGGAAACAATATGCAAAGCAAAATGAATAATGTTCTGATGAGAATCCTAGTACAATAAGGAATCCTAATCCAACAAGTATTCAAGCTGTGATAAGGAATCCAAATCTAACAAGGATTCAAGGTGTAACAAGAAATCTTAATCCAATAAGTATTCAAGATGTGACAAGGAATCCATATCTAACAAGGATTTAAGGTGTAACAAGGAATCCTAATCCAACAAGGATTAAAGACCCTTTGACTTATGATGGAAGTCTAATCACATAAGCATGTGCTAAGAAGATAAAAGAAGTAATATGGGCTAAAAGTAAGCCATATGGGTTGAAAGTACAAATATGAATAAATTTGATCCATTTGAAGCACATGGAGTTAATTATGGTCCAAACCTTATTCATTTGGTGTAAATTGAAGAATTAGGCCCAAGTATTGTTTTTGGATCCAATTTGGATGTATTAAGCTCAAAGGAGTAGCTACACATATTCCAAGCCCAAGATGAAGCCCAACTAAATGTTGTTTTAGTCCAAGTAATATTAAAAACGAATTTGGATTTGTTACTTATCCAAAACGTTTTTAGATTATTTGTTTTTAGTTAGGAATACTTTTCTTTAACTTAGTTGGCAAGCAAAATAATTCCTTATCTTTAGGGATTTATTTTCTTATCTTTTAGGGATTTAGTATCCATAACTTTTAAGGATTTATTTTAATTTAGGTTTAGGATTAAAAATTCTTATAAATAGCTTATTTTGTAGCCTATTTTGGGGATCTTTTTATCAATCAAATCAAAGTGACGAATTTTGCTTCAAATTACTTGGATTTTTATTTTTTGAACTTTCTAAACAAAATAGGTTGTTTGATAGTTCACTTGTCTTATCAATTAGAACATCCATATCTAATTGTGGTGACTTCCTTATAGTTAGAGTTTTTAATTGTTAGATAATTAAAGGTTCTAGTTTCCACCTAACTTGTTTCTTGAGCGATCTAAGGTGTGGATATCAATAGATTGTTGCATCATGTTAGATAAACTCAATTCGCATAGTGTATTACTGAATAATAAGAGTATAATATATATATATATATATATATATATATATATATATATATATATATATGAAATACAACAGAAGTTGGTGAAGATAACTATAATAACTACGAGTATATGTATATATATATTTATTTATTTATTTATCAGTAGATAACCCATTAATTGTGTAACTCCAAGCTCAAGTCCACCTTCAAGTACACAGGAAAATAGAGCCTGATAACAAGTACTAGAAATTTAAATGCATAACAAACAATTCTGAATGGTTTAATCTACTGAATTTTGAACACACTTGAGCATTAATCACACACATACTTCATTTTTTGCAGGCATGAAGGGAGCAATCCTGCTTATTTGAATATATATTTGATGAATTAATGAATATCATCTTGTTATTTCATTAAACTTTTGAGTTCCTTTGATTGTCAAAATAACGCAAAATAAAATGCACACACAAAAATGAATATATATATTAAAGAAACTAGAACTATCGCCACATTTGTATTTAAATATAATCATGTTTAAAAGTGTGGTAAAATTAGTTCTCTACACATAAACAAATGTAGATAAATATGTGGTTAAATATTATGTAGGTATAAATTTACCCACATTTTAATAAAGTGATGAAATTTTTTTGTGACCTTTATTTCTCCATTTATTTACTATTTAATAAACGTATGTACTACTATTTAAAAAGTGGTTAAATAATTAATTTGTCCACACTCTTTAAAATGTGGTTAATTTTTAATTTATTTAAAATTTTAACCATACTTAAATAAAAAGTGGTGTATTAAATATGGTTATAGGTCAATTTTTTTATAGTATATATATATATATATATATATATATATATATATATATATATATATATATATATATATATATATATATATATATATATATATATATGTGGGCTTTTTCGATATATCGTCTAGCCCAATAAGATCGATAGAAATGTGATTTATGATGACTCTCTCACTACTGTATCAAAACTAATAATTAAGCCCAATAGCAATTGACAAAATGACGTATAAGACTTTCGCCCAGTTGATATAGCGGGGCAAAAAATGTAATAATAAGTCAGGAAGATTTAAGGGAAAAATTAGTTATGAATTCTTACCTTTCACGACCTTAAATAATATATATATTTTAAAATAATTAAGTAAATATTTTTAATAAATTAAAATTACAATTTAATTAAATATTAAAATGATAATTTAAAAATTATTATAATAATTTTATTTTATTAATTTTTATTTAGAGTACATATATATTTTTATTAATAAAAAATAATAACTTAATAAATAAAATTAAAAAATAGAAAATAATTTAAAGAAGAGGTGTTATAATAAGAATAAAAAATATAATTTTTGAAGGAAAAGAAAAGTAATATTTTAAATGTAATAAAATTAAAGTGTTTTATATTAAATATAATATTTGTATTCTAAAATAAAATATTTTTATTTTTATAAAAAAAATTATGAATTTTGATAACTCAACATATATATATATATATATATATATATATTGTACTTTGCAGGATTCAACGCGCGCCCAAATGTACGTTGACTATGTCATTGTGCGGGTTCGAAACTCACTAGGAAATACCAAATAGATTTATAGTCCAAAATAGAGATAGAGTCGCCACTTGGATAAAAGTTGAGATAAACTGTATAACAACTAGATTCCACTGAGATTTCTAGAAACCGTCATCATAGATCAAGTTTGGAAATTGAATATGAGCTTTTGGAATGCTCACTCAACTTTGTGATTGGCCTCCGTGTGTATTTTATATTTTATTATTAAATTATTTCCTCATTTAATGTGAATTGTAATCGTTTCCAATTTCATATTTTAGTCCAAGTTTGCACATTAGTTTTATTTCATACTTATTGCCCGACATTCAATATAAATAAAATAAATAATAATAATAATTTACAATTATACATTCCAAATGAATAGATGAATGGATTAAAGATTATAACATTTTGTACAAATAAAATGTAAAAGAAATAGAAAATAAACTATACATAAACTAATTAATTATACAAATAAAACCTCTTAAGAACTAATTAATATAATAACTATTTGATAATTAAAAATTACCAAATAATTCTTGCAAGAAACACAAGTTAATGCTATCTCACAAAAACAGCAATATTATCTTACAAAAAATAATCAAAAAATAACATTTATAGGAAATATAAATAAAATCACAAAATAATCCATAAATAACATAATAATCATTATTCAATAGCAATATTAAATCATGCATAAACTCAACATATATAACAAGACAAAAATAAAAATTATGCAAAGTATATTAAATAAATATATAAAAAAAATCAAAACAGAATAATGCAGGATTCTGATGAAGAGGTGATGCCTCTTCAAAAAGGCATCACCTCTTAACAAGGAGGCAATTTCAAATCGCCTTACCTCTACACGATGGGGCAACGCCTCTATGAAGAAACATCGCCTCTTTAACAGAAACAGAAACTAATTATATTTCTTAGATTTTAAGAAACTCGAAACTTATGCAAACTAAACAAAAGACTAATAAAATATACAAAGATCAACAACTAATATTCAATATTTCATATAATCATGCTTCTCTATGTCCTTAAATAAGCAACACAACTCAAGAAAATAAACAAAAGAGTAATAAATCAAGCTTTTAATGAAAATAAAGGACTTAAAACTTCAATATAGGGAGTTTCACTGATTTGGACAAGCTGATGCTCTTAACTAAGTCATCAGAGTTTGGTTGATGGATTTGAGTCCTTTAAATGCAAGAGAATTCCCCCCCTTCCGAAGGAAATGAAGTCCTTTTGTTTTAAAAGTCCCCTCCTTCTTCCTCTTCTTCCTCCCTTCTTTCTTTCCTCTCCTCTCTGTCTTTTTCTTTCCAAACCCCCTAGTCTTGCCAAAGAACTTCCTCCTCAAAGTCCAAAAAAAAAAGGTCCCTTCTTCCATGCCCACTCTCTTCTTTATGTCCTCTCTAACTCTTCACCCAACCACTCTCACCCACTCCCCCATACTTTACATTATTCCTTAGGTTCCCCTTTTTCCTTTTTTTTTTTTTTTTGCATCATAAAAATTATCCCAAGTTTGGAGTAGGTGAGTCTAACCTATTACAATTAATGGCATTTAATGCTCTAGTTGGTGGGCGTGAAAAGACGTTGGCTCTTTGATGAGGCATCGCCTCATCGTTGCTCAGGATCACCTGAGCAACGATGAGGCGATGCCTCATCAAAGAGTCGACGTCTCTTCATCTAGGTCAGGTCTGGGCATTTGGAGCAAAAGGTTACGGGTTTGGACTTTTTGAGGTTTAGGCTTACTATTTTGGGCTCATATTTGGTGTTTTGAGCTTGTTTTTAGTATTTTGAGCTTTTGAGTCTATTTTGAAAAAGTTTTAGACTTCCTTTGCATTCCAAACTCATCTTTTCTTATCGTTACGTTTTTGTTGTAGCCGATCAAACTGAAGGTATATATATATATATATATTTAGTGGTGGACTAATACTATATATGCAATTTAGCAGTTGAATGCCAATTTTTATGATACAAGAAGCCACTCTTACCTTCTTTAAAAATAGTTGATGTAGCAAAATGAGCCTGCGGATGTATTTTCAAATGGATTGAGCTGTATTGCATTGCAGTTGTCTGCACAGGCAGTGAAGGGGCAGCATAACAAGGATTTGCTGCCCTCTGTTGCAATGCGGCATAGCATAGCACAGGTTCTGGTTTTGTGATAATTGGGTTTATTAATTACGTTTTTATTATAATTTGTATTTGCAAGTTGAGTGAACCAAACATGTAGGGCTAATTTACCGTAAGCTGTGCTTGGATTGTTTCATATTCTTAGGCATAGCCAAGTGATTTTCATGATTCTGTGTCCCATAGTTAAATTTAACTAGAAAACATTTTACCTTTTCTCCATACATTATATCGAATAGTTAAATTAGTTTTCTAACATATATACGCGTATTACATTTGCATTAATATATAAAGAAGTTATTAATTAAATATTTTATAGTCCTATTTAATTTAAATCAAATTAATCAAAATTTCTTTAACTCTAAATATTATTAGTTTAGGTAAAATTGTTATTTTTGAGAAGGTAGTATCACTTTCATAATCATCATATTGCCAGGGTCCCATGGGAGATACTATAATATAAGCAAATTCCCAACTTTTTATCTCCTCAAAAAAATCTTCTCTGGTGTTTATATGGTTAGGCAAATGATGTCAGTGTCTCAGATGAGGAGTTACCTCCAGATCCAAGAATGCATAGCATTTATCTATCCCTTATGATAAAGTTACTTTTTCCCAATTAGTTGTTTATTTGCATTGCCCATACCAACTTAAATAACGGCCACGTGCTTATCCTATCTTAAATGCTCTAAAAATAAAACAAAATAAAATTCTTGACGTATGAAAATGATTACACGTTTCTCTCTCTCTATGTATATAGTAATTTTTTTTATATTTAATATTTTCAATTTTTAATAATTATTTTAAATTTTAAATTAAATAAATTTTTGTAAAAAATAAAAAATTTTCTGTATAGAATTTAAATTTAAAATTTAATTTTTTTAATAGTATGAACCAATAGATCAAGGGTATATGATGATTTTTATGCAAGTATATTTTATGTTGGCGAAGAGTAGTAGGTAGTAGTGCATGTGCTGCCTAAAAACATTATTGCAAGAAATATGGAAATTTAACATATTTATGGCAATTGCTTCATCCGATAAACGGTGCAACTTGATCATGCATGTGTTATTGTTACAAAATGTAATGGTTGCTTGCTAAGTTTCTATTCCTTTTCCCATTGTGCATAAATTAAACTGTAATATATGAAATTTGTATACCACCCATTGTTTTAAGAGGGGGAAAAAAAATTAAAGAAATATGTTTGTATATGTGTGTATGCTTATATTTAGACAATGGATGAAAGTGGACAAATACTCCATTCGGTGGCTATTAATTTTTTATTTTTATTTATTAACTGAATATGATTTTTTTTTTGGACCAAATATATGATATATTTGAAGATATATATGTAGACGCATACCATTAAAATGTGTATAAAGGTGGCTTTGATACATGTAATATTGTAACAGTATAGAAAAGAACACGTTCTCATGACGGCATTGTCAACCTCTATATATATATATATATATATATAGAATCTCAATGAAGAAAATAAATATTAAGTTGGCCATTAAAAGAATAATTAAGTAGTCACTTTTTTTAAATGATATTATAATATGTATAATTCGATTTCTGTTATTGTCGATTTAAAAGAATAAGATTGCTCTATTGTACAATCTATCGATGTTAAAGTTATATCAACTCTTAATTTATCAAAAAAAATAATAATAAATAAATATTAAGTTGTCTTAGTGTTAATGCAGAAAGCTTTTGTTTGAAATCAAAGTCAATGGTCGCATTAATGATATTTCATAGAAGTTTGATTACCAATAATAGATTTCCTTTTTTTAGAAAAAAAATTAAATTTCCTAGAAACCACCATATTCACATTTAGAATGTATAATTAAATTCCTAATACCATGTTATTAATGGATATGGGAATATCAAATATATGTTGAAAAAGAAGTTTATGGGTCCTAAATTTAATTATGTATATGATCAATTTAAATTTAAATTAATTTAATTATTTAACTTTTTAAACTTTTTAATTGTACTCATCCGAAAGTTAGCATGTGTGTAACATAATGTGACAATATTATGTTATGAAAATTATTATTGACAATGAGATTATTGATGAAAGAATTGAATATACAATAAGAAAAATTAACCAAAGTTCAAAATATAGTTAAAATAATTTAGAATAAATAAAATTGATAATTTAAACATGGGTAAATTTTAGGGTGAATAAAATTGAAATAATTTAAAAAGTAAAATAACTAAATTGATATAAAATTTAATTAAAGATATAATTAAAATTTTGATTAAATTTAAAGATATATAGAATCATCTTATTTTATTTTTACTAATAACGATTTCATATAACTTAAATATCAATAGACTGTAAAATACAGTGTAATCCTTCTCTTTTAAATTAAAGTTGACATGATTCAAATCATACATTTTATGATGCTCTTAGAAAGAAATTATCACTTAATTGCTCTTTCACTACTGGTTGAAATCATTTTATCTATTTATGTCAATATATATATATATATATATATATATATATATATATATATATATATTGATAAATTGGAAGGTCAATAGATCTTAGCATCAATAGACTACACAATATGAAACAATTTTTCTCTTTTAAATCAATAACGATAAAAATCAAACACTATATATTATAATATTTTTGAAGAGGAGTCACCGTTTTACTACTTTTTAATAGCAAAAAAATATTCTTTATTTATAAGAATATTGCCCCTGTTTATATATGTCCGATAAGTTAGGGTAAATGAAACACAATTATCAGACAACTGCATGCATGTACATACGATTGACTGGTATCAGAACTTGCTAAACTGGTCCTTATATATGTATTTTACCAGCGTACGGCCGCCTGTTTCGGGGCATTAATAAGGACAGAGTACAAGATGCTACAGTATGTATTTATTTCTGACCATAACCATCCAAGAATCAAGTGGCCCTTGCGCCATCACCATCGCTGGTAGCAAATAAAAATAAAAAATAATAATAATAATAATCAACACCCTTGTATCGAGCAAAGGCATGTGAACACCTTGATGTGGTGGGTTCTCATTTATTTTTTCAACTCTATAAATACTGACTCCAACATTGCAAGTCTCATATCTTCACACCAAAATTCTAAGTTCTGCAGAAGAAAAAATATCATTACTAAATATACACATCAATTCAACATGAGATTCCATTTGGCGTCAAAAATTTTCAGTGGCAAGCAAATCTTGAAAAGGCAGAAAGCTCTTCTCAATAGAAATAATAACAATCATAATCAAGCAGCAGCAACTCATGATCATGTACCTAGAGGTCACATTGCAGTGTACGTCGGAGAGTACCAGAAGAAGAAGCGATTTGTAGTTCCAATATCATACGTAAATCATCCATTGTTCATAGACTTGCTTAATCAAGCTGAAGAAGAATTTGGGTTCAATCATCCAATGGGTGGCCTAACAATTCCTTGCCAAGAAAATGTCTTCATCGATCTCACTTCTCGATTGCAAACCTCATGTTAAAAAATCAAGAGTTATATATGAGCAGTTTTGATACGATCTTCTTCTTTTTTTTTTCTTCTTCTTTCTTTCTATTTCTTTGTATATAAGAAGAGAAGGATAGGATTGTAGAGCTAGCGATGTTTTAGTCAGCTAGAGACCAATGAAATGTGAAAACTCCTTTTCTCTTGTTTTTGAACATTTGATATGGGAATTGAGCACAAATCTTTAATTGTTAGTTGGAATAATGTGGGTGTACTATGCCATTTTCTCCAACCATAATGTGTTCTTTCTCAAATGTTAATTATCATTTAGTAGTTCTTTCTATTTTCTCCATTGGAAGAGAATTATTTTTACATTTTTACATTCTATGAAAACTTTTTCAGTATCTAATAATTATATGAATCCAACTACTCAGTCGAAAGAAAATTTTAACTAAGTATAATAATTAAAAGTTTAGCAATCATTTTTAAGTGATCTCAGTCTTTTTACTACATTTAGACATCAATTATTGTTAGACATATTTATAAATAACCAAATCTTAGAGCTTCAACAAATTTAAATTGAATTGAAAAGTGTTTATTCTTAGTTTTTAGACTGTGTATGACCTACGCCAAAAGAAATATAATTTATTTATACGCATAGATTTACAATTAATATGGTCGAATGTTGGAGTATCGATGATGGATGTTATTATATGTTGAATATATATATATATATAAACAAAATTTATATAAAAATAACAATACACAAATAAAATTAGAATTATGTAATACAAACTAATTGGTTTGCGTGAAAGATTAGTCAACTCTTTTATATATATCTTTTTATGTATATGATGTAATTTTTAATTAGTGTAGTGTGCAATGGATATCTCATTATTCTTTTATTTGGTTATTACTCCTTGGTAAATGTTGAAGTGAGCTCTAGTCAAAGATTTGATCCTATATATTAGAAAGTAAATCTTTATTCTTTACTTAGAAAATTATTTTATTCCTCCTAATTAATTCCTCATAATTAGTGTATAATTAAGTTTTCCATGTATATGAATGATTAGTTTATATATAAAGGATGTGACATCTTTTATGGAATATATGAAAAATAATTCATTTAAATTCTTTTTTTCTTTTGAATTTTTTCTCTACATAGTATCAGAGCATACCTCTTGAAAAAAAATTCAAAACTTTTGTATTAAATCCTTGAAATCATATTTGTTTTTTTCTCTCTCTCTTCTTTGAATCCTTTTTCAAAATCCACCATGACCACTGAAAATACATCTATTGTATCACATGAAACACCAAATTTCATTCAAACCCTTCAAGATAATTCTTCCTTTCTTACTGGAATTATATTTGATGATACAAACTACCTTCTATAGTCACAACTCATGGAGATACGAATTAAAGCCATAAATAAATCTGACTCATAGAGATGCAAATTGGAGTCAAAAATAAATCTGACTTCTTTATTGGCACAATCTCAAAATCACCTACGGGAGATAAGGCTTAGAGGCTTGACTTATTGATAATAATCGAGTACAAAATTGGCTTAATGATTCCGTGAGGCGAACGTTGATGCCAAGATTCATCTGTCTTGAAACATTAAAGGAGATATGGGATGCTGTCTCTAAAACCTTTTATGATGGATCTGTTGAAAATCAATTATTTGAGTTAAACCGAATATCTTTCACTACATGTCAGAATGGTAGGCCATTTCATATATACTATAATGACCTGCTTGGGATATTTTAAGAGATTGATGCTTGAACAAGTACTCAAGGGGAGGATGTCAGTGGAGTAGTATCACTCCATAAGCATATTTCTCGGCTTCAAACTCATATTTTTCTAGCCAGACTTGACTCAAAATTTAATAATGCTTGGAGTGACATACTAGGGAAAGATCCACCTCTTGATCTCTAGTCCAGTTATGCATATGTGCGTAGAGATCATAACTAACGACAGATGATGGCAGAGCTAAAGATTCTATCGGACAATGCAAAACTTCCTAGACTTGACCACAGTCCAAAGGAAAAGCATCGAGTAAGTCTAATAGATACACATCACTGTGGTGAAGTTGGACACTCCAAAGAACAGTGATGCAAAATTGTGGGCTAACCGGAATGGTGAGATTTCAATAGAAAGCCTCGCAAGAAGCTTGAAAAGCTGCAATTGCCACCTCTAATGTCACAAAACCAAAGGGTGACTTTGATAAAACATCAAGTATGATAAATCTTACTCTAACTAATACATGGATTAATGATACAAGTGTAGTTGATCATATGAAATACTCCACCTATCATCTAACCTTTATTGGACCATTAACCCAATAAAATATTTTGATTGCTAATAGAGGAATAGCGCCCGTTACCTATGAAGGATCAATATCTAATTCTAACTCTCTTATTTTGATATTGTTCTTATTGTTCCATATTTTTCTTGTAATCTATTATTTATTGGCTAAATTATTGAAATCTTAAACTGTACTGTTAAATTCTGGCCTAACTATTATTTATTTTAGGACATTATGATGCACTGAATTCTTAGCTCTAGTGTTAAATATAGAAACTTATACTATATTAATTTTTATGGTACTCCAAGTGTGATATTTGTGAATTGGTAAAGAGCAACAAGATTTCTTATGTACCAAGTTATAATAATAATTCAATTCCATTTATGACTATTCATTCTAATGTATGGGGACCTACTTGAATTCCTACTCTGTTTGGTGCTCGATATTTTATAACATTTATTGATGAATATACCCAGATAACCTAGGTATCCCTACTTTATAATAAGGGAGATATGTGTTATGTGTTTCAGGACTTGTACAAAATGGTGGCAGCGTAGTATCAGTGTCAAATCTGAGTTTTACAATCTGATAATGGTGAGGAGTATCTTAACTTGGCTCTTAAAAATTTTTGCCATGAGTATGGCATTCGTCACTAAACTTCCTACATTAGAACCCCTCAATAGAATGGTATAACAGAAAGGAAAAATTAGCAAATATTGGAAGTAGTATGAGCATCTTTGTTTGACATGAATGGTCCTCAAAAATACTGGGGAGAGGTTATTCAGTCTGCTACTTATCTTATAAATCAAACTCCATCCAGAATTCTTGATTTTAAAACTCCTATTCAAAAACTTCAGGAGCTAATTCCAACTCCACCTCTTAATAATCTTGAACTTTGAGTATTTGGCTACTCAGTATTTATTCATCAGATACTCAATAAATTTGATCCATGAGCTATCCAATATATCTTTATTGGATATTTTGAGCTATAAAAAGGATATCAGTGTTATGATCCATTTGCTCAGAATATATATGTAACTAAGGATGTTTAGTTCTATTAAAATGCACCCTACTTCTCTCCATCCAAGTGCTCTCTTCAGGGAGAGAGAGTTCAGGACATCTCTAAAGATAGCACTTCGAGCATCTCACATGATCTAAACATCTCACTTGATTCAAGCATCTCACATGGTTAAACAGTGTGTCTAAACATCCTGAGAATCCTACCTAAATAAATAACTAAAGATAGTCTTAGTATCGTGCTCAGACCTAAAACTAATCAAGATAGTACATCTTTCGAGTCCATACTAAAAGCTTAAGGAACTCTGGATGTGCATAATGAGGTAAAATCATCTCCTTTAGTAACTCTAAATACCGAGCCTTGTTATCCTTCTAAAATAAATAGAGGTATTCTAAAGAGACAATATGATCCAAACCTCAATACCAAAGCTAAATATCCTATCAATTACTTCATATCAGTAAACCATTTATCAAAGTCATATGCATATATTGTAAATCAATTATCTACTGTATCTATTCCGAGTAATGTGTATGAGGCTCTAACTGATTTAGCTTAGAAGCACTGCAGAAGAATCCACATGGGAACTTGTTCCACTTCCTGAAGGAAAGAAAATGGTTAGATATAGGTGGATATTCATCGTCAAACTGAATCTAGATACAAGCATTAATTGTTATAAAGCTTGGTTGGTTATAAAGGGGTATACTTAAAAGTATGAAATTGACTATGAAGATACATTTGCCCCAATACAAAAATGAACACCATCTGAGTCCTTATTTTATTAACTGCTAACCTAGACTAGCCACTACGACAATTTGATGTAAAAAATGCTTTTTTGAATGGAACCATTGATAAAGAAGTGTATATGGATCCACCACTTAGAACAAGGTACATTGACCTAGTTTGCAAACTAAAAAGAGCATTATATGAACTAAAATAATCACCTCGAGCATGGTTTGGATGACTCTTAACCTTTATGAGGAAACTCAATTATAAATAAAATAATGCTGACCATACTATTCATTAAATAAAAGACAGGTAAAGTCACTGCTCTTATTGTGTATGTTGATGATATAGTAGTCAATGGAAATGATATGAGTAAGATAACAACTCTGCAAAGATAGTTAGCAATCAATTTTTAAAATTAAGGATTTGGGTAACTTGAAGTATTTTTTAGGGATTGAAGTTACAAGGTTAGCTTAAGGAATTTCTCTCTGCTAATGGAAGTATGTAATAAATTTACTGACAGTAACATGTATGCTTGATTGTAAGCCAGATGAGACTACAATGGAAGTCAACTATTGATTATCAATTCGAGAAGGTCAAGTTCTAATTGATAAAGCTTAGTATTAAAGGCTGATGGGAAGATCAATTTACTTATCTCATAACTTGCCTAGACATTGCTTATGTAGTAAGTATTATAAGTCAATTCATGCATTCTCCAGGTAAATATCATATGGATGCAGTATACTGAGTGTTAAGATACCTAAAGTCTTTTCCTGGGAAAGGTTTATTGTTTAGGAAAAATAAGGATTATAAAATTATTGGCTATATAAATGCTGATTGAGCCAAAGATCCAACTGATCAAAAATCAATATTTGGGTACTTCATGTTTATTGGAAAAAATTTAGTCACTTGGAGGACCAAGAAACAAAAAGTCATAGCAAGGTCAAGAACAGAAATTAAGTTTAGAGGAATGGAACATGGTGTATGTGAATTACTCTAGATAAAGCGAATTGTTTATGATCTGGGACTAAGTCATTTAAAGCCTATATTGTTACATTTTGATAATAAGGTAGCCCTAGCAATTACAAATAACCCAATTCAACATGATTGGACTAAGCATTTGAAGGCTGACAAGCACTTCATCAAAGATCATCTAAATCAAGGAATAATTGATCTTCCATTTATTTCTTCTCTGACTTAACTTGTTGACATCCTTATAAATGCTGCATCTAGAAAAATGTTCCATAGCTTTTGACGAATTAGGAATGGTTGACATACACTCACTAACTTGAAGGGGAGTGTAGAATTGAGCTTTAGTCAAATATTTGATTGTATATATTAGGAAGTAACTCTTTATTCTTTATTTAAGAAATTACTTTATTCCTCCTAATTAGTGTGTAATTAGGTTTTTCATGTATAGGAATTATTAGTGTATATATAAAGGATGTAACATCTTTTATGGAATATATGAAAAATAATTCTCTTGAATTCTCTTTTTCCTTTGAATTTTTTCTCTACAGTAAAGGCATGGAACAAGCTTAAATGGTTTGATGTTGTTAGAAAACTAGATCCTTATGATTTTGGAAGAGAAAGGCTTGTCTCGATATATGTGATCACATTCCATAGCAAGTTTAGAGTGAAATATTTTTTTAATGGTGTCTCTTGATTATTTTATTCGAGGATAAATGTGATTAAAATTAATAGTTAAATGTCATTTTAATACGGTTCTATAAACTTATATAAAGATACAGATATAGAAAAGAATAATAACCCAATAATTAATTAAAATAAAAATATTTTTATTATCTCTATCTTATAAATTGCTTTTTTCTCTTTTTTCTATGTTAACAAGTTATAAATTAAACCTATAAAAAATTGAAAGTGCACTAAGGAGTGTGAAGAGGACTAATTAGAATATTAATGTTGATAAAAAGTTTGAATGAAAATTAAAAGAGATTTGAAAATAGAGAGCAAGATGAAAACAAGAAGAAGATTAAAAGGAAAACAAGTGATTTTAAAAAGTTATGATTTTTAACCAAATTTATGTCTCCATCTAATTTATCCCTAAGTTAATATTTAAAACTCACCCCAATTTTATTTTCAATATTGTTACAATAAAATGTTTTAAGGATCAACACCAACCTTATAACAACTTGTATTTTCTTGTCTCAATACAAACTAATCTCCAATGTATTTTTCAATGATCAGCACAAACCTTCAACACTCATATTTAAACCTTCCTAAATGAGTTTTTTTAAGGCTAACAACTTTTTACAATATGTATTTTTCATAAGGGTTCAACACTAAACCAAATATTAATTGATTCCTAACTACCTACTTCTAAACCCCAAGAAAGAATAAAAGAAAAAATTAAGCACTCACCCAACTCCCAATAGAAGGGTAGTCACAAACTCTTATTGAGTTTGTTTACTTTTAAATGATATACAAAAAATAAATGAAAATGATTGACTCAATGAATTTGACAATAAATTTGCTCCACCAACTCTCTAACCAATCCAATGAAATCTTAAGCTTGTCTTTATAGTGGAATAGGAACTGGTAAAATATAGTTACTGGAGCTTTGATTTTCTTCCCCAAAAAATCTTCATCTTCATTTAATGTTTCTTTTACTTTTTAAAGGAATTTTGATGCTCACGATCATGAGTGGATGTGTCACAATTATAAAGGTCAAAGACATGGCAATTGGAACTCTAAAATAGTTATTACATAAATTGTCAAGTCATCCTTGTGACACTCTTGACCGTGAGGTCAGATTGTAAATGTTACTAAGCTCTTAACAACTCAGGCTCTTTGTAAAGTTCATGCTTATGATCCTCCTCACGATCATTATAGATCATAAGGAATAATTCATCCTCTAAAAATTGTATCTTTAAACCTAGCTTATAAACACACTTAAATTGATAAGTTAATAATTAAAATTAATTATTAAAGTCAAAACCAAAGTTGATTTGAGATTAATTATGATATGGGTCATGCAAATGGTAAAAATTCTCCCTTTTTTAACTTTGACAATCAAGTTTTGAAAGATAATTAAAAATTACTAAGTGTATGAGTGCATTTGTTCACAATACTCGCCCTCAATTATATATTAAAGAGTTCTAAAATTTCCCCCTCAATATATGCTAAGTTAAGTTAAACCTAACAAACATTATATCAAACAAATCAAATATGTAATTTCTCCCCTATTTTTGACATTTTATTTATAATTTATGCATTATTATTATCATTATCATTCACTATGTTAAATTTCTCTTTCCCTTTCTCAAAGTGAAAAAAGGAGAAAACCATAAGGAAAAAAATGTATGCTCATATTAATTGAAAAATAAAGAAAATGCAACCATGATTCTAAATAAGAAATGAACCAAGTTCCAAGCATTAAATTATATAAACATAATGAGTATAGTGATGATGATTGACAATATATAGACCAAAGAGTGTTTTAAAAGATAAGGCATACTAAATGAAAGTTATTAAAAACCAATGAAAAATAGCATGTTGAAATTATGCACTGGATAATGCAAACAGTTATATTCTTTTTGGACAAATTGTTATTTACAAATTTATTAATGAATTAAAAAAATAATTTTTGTGTGTTCATTAATAAATAGCACAAAATGCAAAAACTAATGATCCAAGAGTGTAAGCTTAAATTTAAACAAGTGGTAACTCATCAAAACATGCAAAACACAATTAATTCATGAAAGAGTGCCATAATATCAATTAACCTTTCAAACCCAAACTTTAATTATTTTAGGTTGGTTAGTTTCAAAGTAATCTTTAGGTAAAAGATTTCAATGAAGCTTCCTATAATAATATTTATTAGTAGGATGTCCTAATCTCATACAATAAAGGCATCTAACATTAACAAATTTATATTGCTTACCAATATGTGTATACCCTCCATAAGAGTGATAAGCATAAATTTTTCTAAACATAACATATTTGGAATAAGCATGCAACTCATAATGACAATCATGCATGAATCTTGGAGACCTAAAGTACACATAAGACATACATTCATAAGTGTTCATGTGGTTATGTGAGGTGACATGCTTAATTTTGTGCTTTTTCTGTACATGAAAGCATGTTTAGGTTGAGGCCTCTTAGCTTAAGCCCTAAACTTTTGAGCATTTGGCGGATGGGCCTTTATTGACCATTTTCATGATCAAGGACTAATCATATTTTTTTAACTTTAATAATTCAATTTTGAATTACTAATGTGTGTGATTTAAATGTGTATAAGTTAAGTTAATAATAATGCTCATTTGAAGGTGAATAATTTAAGTTTCTCAAAATGGAAGGGATGCTTACGAGTGGAGTCACGACCATGAGAATCCCTATAATCTAACACTTTTAAGATTGCTCAAGTCAAATTTAAGATAGAGACCCTTACAATCTCAATCACGGTTGTGAGATTGCTTGAGAGAAGCTAGCTCACGATCGTGAGGCAATTGAGCAAGTTTAAAGATTTCATATAGAGAGCATCATGATTTTAGTCATGATCGTGAATGGTCATGCTCAAAATCAAGGATGATCATGGTGGAAAGGAAGAGCATACGAGAAAGGCCAAAAAAATTTAATGACACCCACAATCTTGTCGTGATCATAAGGGGTGTGATCATAATCGTGATCAAAGTCTCACAACCATAGTGAAGATGAAGATTAAAAGTAAAGTTAAAGGCAGTGACCCTCATAATTAAAGTTAGTATCATGAGAGTAGTCATTATCCAATTGTTGACTTTCAAATGGTTATAATCTGCTTACAATAACTATTTTTCACATAGGCCACGATCAGAGGCTATAGTCATACTCATGAGCATCATTTCTCCTGCAAAAGTTAAAGAAAACATTAAATGAAGAAGGAAAAACTAGAGACACTTTAGGATGGCTCCAACAACTAGAATTTGAGTCTTTAGCTATAAATATCTCCTTAAAACACATCAAAGATGTTAGGAAGTTTCTTGGAAAGATTAATTGTGAAATTTATTACTTTGCAACTTTTTGTCTCTATGCTTCTTTATATTCAATTCTTATAGCCAAATGCTTAAGAGATTTGAGAAGTAATATAGATAGATTTCTCATTTTTAGGATTAGAATAGTGGAAGGTAAGGAACTATATAAATCTTGGGTTACTATTGAGCCCTTGATGTGTATAATATTTACATATATTTGAGTTAACTTTTAATGAATTAATGAATGAGAATTGGGAAAAATTAGGTAGAATATAAGGTTAAATAGGAAATATATTAGTGTTAGTGTTTGGATTAGGATTTTATTATTTAAAGCAGAATTTAAGAAGTTTTGTTTGATATTAATTAATTTTCCCTTTTTGTAGATTAAGCTTGAAGAGGAAACCTAATGAAGTAAGGATTTTTGTTAGCACAACATGCAACATGGCTTGCCAAAACCATGTTAAGTAAAGAATTTAGTAAAGTGGAAGTAACAAAGCCATTCACTAAACTGTGCGGTTATTTACCAAGCTAGGAGAAGAGAAAACAATTTGACATGACATTAGACAGGCCATGTCTCAACCATGTGATCATTTAGAGCTCAATATGCAACGTGACAGAACATTCAATACGCTTGTGTCTAAAGCCATATCAAGAAAAAGAAGTTTTCCTACCTTAGAAAGGAAAGAGATTTAAGGGCAAAAAATACTCTTGTCAACTCTACCTTATAAAAAGATATTTTATAGTTGCTTTAAAAAGGTTTTTGCATTTAAAAGGCAATAAATAAGTGCAAGCAAGGATTCAAGAAGATTTATCTTTAATTCTTCTTCATCTTTTATATTCTTTTAATTATGTTTGTGTGTTTTGCCACAATAATGCATGGCTAAATTTTCATTAAGGTTTAGGTTAGGAGTAACTATTTGATTATGTGATTAAATATAAGAGCTTTATTATTTAATTTTATTTTTAGTTAATTCTTTGAGTTGAACTTATTTTATTTTTTTATAGGAGTAACTATTTCATTATATGATTAAATATACGAGCTTTATTATTTAATTTGATTTTCAGTTAATTCTTTAAGTTGAACTTATTTTATTCTTTCATTCTTGGCTAGCTTGTTTATATGTTTATAGGTAAATTAACTAATGAGAGTTAGGAGAGTTTATTAGCTTAAGACTCATGGGACTTAGACCACAAGTGAGCTCTTTGACGAACCATGACAATAGGTAGGGGTCTACGATGGTAAGTTAATTATTAAGAAACTTAATGAGTTTAAATTAACTTTTTAACCATGAGAGTATGTTAAACTTTAATCTTTGCATTCTTAATTGAACTTGAGAGAGTTTTTAGGTATTTTAAAACAATTATCTTTAGTCAATATCTTTTTTGTAATAATGTGTTCATGATTAGATTGAAATAGTGAAACTAAACCTATGCTCTAAGTTTTTTATCATTTAATTATATTGCTTTGTTTATTTAATTGCAAAATTCATTATTAATTAATTTACTAGTTGAGAATATAAGTAAAAATACTAGTACTCAATATATAGTTATTATAGGAATGATATCTTTTGTGCTACAATTCACAATCGGTGCACTTGCAGATTTTGAACGCAATAGGTTTTTGGCATCGTTGCCTAGGACTGGTAATATTTATATTAATTTAATTTTTACTTTTCTTAGTCTAGTATTCTTTCTTTTAATCGTACTTATTTTGCTTATTGATTTTTCAAGTGATTTTTGCTAGTTTATGAACATTGATCTAAAGGAACAATCTTAGAGAAGATCAACCCTGAAATTAAGAAATTGTGTAAAAAAAAAAGGAAAAGTACAAAAAAGAAAAGTAAACTATGGCTGATAATCAAGCAGTATAACTAGCTAGAAATTGTGCTCTTCAAAAGTACATGATGCCTTATCCAGGAGACACCCCTAATAGCATTGTAAGGCCTACTATTGATGCTAACACTTTTAAGATCAAACTAGTAATTATTTAGATGGTTTCATAATTTCAATTTAGAGGTCTCCCAAGTAAAGATCCTAATGCCCATTTAGCTTAGTTTTTAGAGATATATGACACATTTAAGATGAATGGGGTTAGTCAAGATGCAATAAAGCTGAGGTTATTCCCTTTCTCTTTAAAGGATGAAGCCAAACTGTGGTTACACTCTCTAGCATCACAGTCCATGACCACATGGGACATGTTGTCAAAGGTTTTCTTAAGCAAGTACTTCCCAACAGGCTAAACATCAAAATTCAGGCAAGTGATTACAAGTTTCACTTAACAACATGGTGAATCTTCGTATAAAGCATAGGAGTAATTCAAGGATTTACAACGTCAATGTCCACACCATGGAGTTCCACAATGGCTGCTCATTTAGACCTTTTATCAAAGACTCACCAAGCCAATAAGGATCAATATTAACGCCACAACTCAAGGCTTATTCATGAGCAAGACACCCAATGATGTATACAATCTATATGAGACTATGGCATCCAACAATTATCAATGGCATGGGGAAAGAGGCACAACAAAGAAAGTTACATGAATGCATGAGGTGGATGATTTTGATCCTTCTAAATGCAAAGATTGATATGCTCACAAAAAAATTGGAGGCTTCAACCAAGGTATCTAATATAATGGTTGTTAATTCTTGTGAGTTTTGTGGAGGAGGACACTCAGTTGTGGAGTGCCAAGGATGTCTCACTTCTTAAGATCATTCCATAGAGCAACTTAATGCTCTAAATAATTTCCAAAGAGCTAAGGAAATCCCTACTTAGACTCATACAATCTGGAATGGCGTAATCACCCAAATTTTAAGTTGTTTAATCAAGGAGGGGTACTAGATGCCGACTAAGGATTCAAGTAGCTCCCACATAGTTTTCAATAAATGAACACTTTCCATCAATAACATTAGAATAAGCTCAATCTTAAAAGCATAATGGAGAAGTTTTTTAGAGTTTAAGAGGAGTAAAAAGAGGTTAGAGAATCAAATTATTTCATAAGCTAGTGCCTCTAATTTTTGACAATTGGGTAAACTTCCTAGTCAACCCATGAACCCAATAGAGTAAGTGAATGCAATAATGCTTCGAAGTAAAAAGTAACTACATGGGGTGGGAATCAAAAAGGAAGAAGAAGAGGTTGTAAAATATATTCACAATAAAGAGAAATAGACAAAGGAGTACACTGAATAAAAGGAATTCTAGAAGATGTGCCCGTTAAAGTTAGAGATTACTATATGCCAGGAGATTTTATCAACTTGAAAATCAAGGAGGACCTTTAATCCCAATCATTTTAGGGCATCATTTCCTTGCTACTGTTAGTGCAATTATTGACGTAAAAAATGAAAAAATTACTCTCGAGATTGGAGAAGAAAAATAGAGTTTGTTGTCTTTAAGAAGCCAACCTAATCCTCATCAATGATTTCTTATTTCTGGGTAGATGTGGTTAATGTTTGTGCTAAAGATATTCTTCTACAAGTTCCTAAAAAGCCATTGAAAACATGCCTTATTCATAATACCAAGGAGGTAAAAGCAACCAAGAAATTTAAAAGGAAAAATGGGCCTCAGGAGAAAGATAAAAAAGAATGGAAAATTATAAGTGCTATGAAAGATATAAATTTTAAGAATTTTTCATCTTCTTTTTGAGTGTCAAATAAGCAAGCTCAAGTGGGAGAGGATTATTCTTTGACCCATCCTCCCTAAGTGAAGATTGAAAAAAGTCCTAGAGAGGGGGGGGGGGGGTGACTATGACTATCAAATAAAAATGAGAAATTAAAAGAATTCTTTGCAAGAATTGAATGGAAGTTAAGAAGGAAGAACATAAAAATTTAAGGAGTTCAGATTTAACAACAATATTATGTCTCCACCTAACTTATCCCTAAGTTAGGATTTTCAATCACCCATAATCTTATTCACAAGATTAAAATTACACAAGATTTTTATGGCTCACTTTTATAACTTTACACCTTGAGTTTTCAAGGCTCATTTAAAAATCAAATCCCAAGTGCTTCAATGGACAACACTTAAACCAATTCCTTTAGAAATAAATCTCACTTCTCCTCTAATCTATCCTAAGATTTAAAATGAAGAGAAATTCTATTTCTAACACACAACCAACTCTCACAAGAGTTATACAAACAAAGAATTATTTAAGAGAATTTGAGAGCTCAATTGAATGCTTAAGAAAGAATGAATGATAAATAAGTTTCTTTACTTCCATTAAGATCTAGAGGTGTTTATATAGATAAAAACTCAAAAATATAGTTGTTGGAGGTGTAAATAATGTGTCCAACATCTATATTTTGAATCCAATGTTTATAATTTTGAACCATTAAAAGTGATGCTATCAGACAACTAAACATGGATTAAAACCATGATTGGTAATAAAAGATGTTTAAATTTGCCCATAATTTCTTCATAAAAGTTATAGATATTTGACTTATATTTCTATATCATTTTTAATCACCTCAATTGGAATTATTTAGCTCAATATATATCTAAAATACTAAGAGCTATGCAATCTAAAATGCAAACTACTGTCAAACGGCTATATAGAATTTGAAGCCATGATTTTCTATTAGAGATGTTTGAATTTGCTCATACTTTCTTTTTGAAAATTATATATATTTGAATTATATTTTTATATCATTCTGAATCACTTCAATTGAACTTCTGTAGCTTAAGTTATGTCCAAATACTAAGAGTTGTGCAATCTAAAATGCAGACTACTAACACACAGCTGTGCACAAGTTGAAGCCAATATTTTCTAATGGAGATGTTTGAATTTGCCCATAATTTCTTTATGAAATTTATAAATAATTTATTATCTTTCCATATTATTTTGAATCACCTTAATTGGACTTTTGTAGCTCAAGATATGTCTAAAATACTAAGATCTGTGCAATCTGAAATGGCAGCTGCATACATTGATTTTGACTTAATATTAGCATACCCAAATGAACTTGGATTTTGACATGAAAGCCCAATTCAGAAAGCTCAAGATATCTACTTTGAATGTGAAGAAGATAGCTTTCTCATCATAAAGCTCTAAGGATGTCAAAAGCCTCATTTAATCTCAAAGGTCGAATAAGTCCTTTAACTTCCAATGGAGTCCTAACTTATACACACTTAAACAAAAAAAAAATTAAATGCTCAAAATTAAGATTGATTATTGCTAAGGTCAACAATCTCCCCCTTTTTTATTTTGACAAACTTATTTTAAGTTTGATAAAAAATAAGTCAAAGTAAAGTGTGTGATAATATTTGTGATAATAATGATACCAAATGAAATAAAATATATTTATTTATTTCTCCTCCTACAAATATGGACATGATAAGAAATATAAATTTATAGATTATTCTCCTTGACAAAAAAAAATAAAAATAACATAAAATATAGCATGAGGGATAAAAACATTGCATTCTTATGATAAATGTATTAAAAAACATAAAATATGATAACATGATCATTTAAATAAATTTTAGGCAATATGAGGAGGTGAGAAACAAATTTCAAACATATATGCATATAGTGCCACTAAAATGTTTCACAAAAATAGTACATATAATAATAATGTTGATGGTAGACGTGCTTAATTGTCATATGATCATAGAGAGCTTAGCTAGCTAATCAATCATATATCACTTAGCATATAAAAAAAATAAACACAAATTATTTGTAACATATTTTCCTCTTTTATACAAAGGCAAAAGGAAAAGAGAGAGATATAAGGGGAAATGAACCTAAAGGGACTAAAGTTCCTATAGGAACAAAGTAAAGATACACTAAATCTTTGTAAAATTATTCATGCTTTATCAAAGATCAAAACAATTCCTAAGAAGATATTCATGCCTTATCAAAGATCAAAACAATTCCTAAGAAGAAATTATACATGAATTATGCATGTATAAACATGATAATAAAATATTATACATATGTATAGTAACAATTAACAAACTCAAATATATTTCTCCCCCTTTGTCAAAAGCAAAAATAAAAGAGAGAGATATAAAGGGAAAATGAAAACAAAGATACACAAAATCTTCATAAAATCTATGTCATACATAAACAAAGTAACTAAAACAAGGGCTTTTGTCACATATGATGTACGATAAACTTAGTCATACTTACAATGTTAATATGCATGAAAAAATTTAAACAACTTTTCTCCCCATATATTAAACAAAAATATAATATGTCACTAACATAAACACATTTTTTATGGGAGTTTTAAAATTTTAAAAAGAGTACATATGTTAAAAAACATTAACTAGGTACACATGCAAACTCAAATTATTTCTTCTCCTTTGACAAAATGCAAAAGGAAATTTAAAATGATAAACCAAATATAAACTGATGACTATATAAAAAAAATTTAAGATCAAAATCAAAATATTTATCAATCAAAGTAATCAATAAGCACAATATGATTTTACATGAAAATAGTTCAACCATCAATTAAACATAAAATTAAGATAAACTAAAACCCATAATCATGCTAAGTTCATGCTTAATGAAATTTAATCTCTCTTCATTGAGAGGTTTGGTGAAGATATTTACAAGTTGATTATTTGTATTAATAAATTCAAGTGAGATATCATCAATTTGAACATGATCACACAATAAATTATGTCTAATGTCTATATGCTTAGTTCTAGAATGCTAAATGAGATTTTTGCTAAGGTTGATAGCACTTGTATTGTCATATTTAATTGGAATATGATCAAGTTTTACACCATAATCTAACAACTATTTTTTTTTACCATAAAACTTGTGAACATCAAAGACTTATTGCAATATATTCAGCTTTAGTAGTGGACAAGGCAACTAAAAACTTGTTTCTTGCTAAACTAAGAAACTAAACATTGTCCTAAAAATTGACAAGTTCCAGAAGTGCTTTTTCTATTTAGTAAACTACTGAAAAAGTCCGTATTAGAATAACTAATCAAGTCAAATAATGAACTCTTAGGATACCAAAGTCTTAAATGCATTATACCATAAAGATATTTAAAAATTCTTTTGATAGCATTCAAATGAGACTCTTTAGGACTATATTAAAATCTAGCATACAAGCAAGTAGCAAACATAATATTGGGTCTACTAGCAGTTAAATAAAGAAGGGATTTAATTGTACCTTTAAATCACTTTTCATCAACCAGTTTGCCATTCTCATCTTTATTAAGTTTAGTTATGGTGCTGATTAGAGTTTTAGTTATCTTAAATTGATTCAAGCCAAACTTTTTGAGAACGTCTCTTGCATACTTGGTTTGATTGATTAAAATCCCATTTTTTCATTGCTTGATTTTGTAGTCCAAGAAAGAATTTGAGTTCATCCATATACTCATCTCAAATTCTCCTAGCATTAAATTAGAGAATTCCTCACACAAGCAATGGTTAGTAGCACTGAATATAATGTCATCAACATATATTTGAAAAATTAATAAATCATGTTTGAATTGTGTTAACCTTTCCTTTAGAGAAACCTTTCTCTAGTAAAAAGTTACTTAATCTTTCATCCTAAGCTCTTGGAGCTTATTTCAATCCATATAATGCTTTTGAAAGTTTAAACACATGATTTGGAGAGTCAAAATTTTCAAAACCTGGAGGTTATTCAACATATACCTCCTCTTCAATAAAACCATTTAAAAATGCACTTTTAACATCCATTTGATAAATTTTAAAATCCATGTATAATGCAAATGCAAGTAGCATCCTAATAGCTTCTAACCTTGCAACAGGGGCAAAGGTTTCATCATAATCAATGTCTTCCTCTTAATTATAACCTTTAGCTACTAGTCTAGCTTTGTTCCTAGTTATGACACCTTGTTCATTCATCTTATTTCTAAACACCCTATAATAGGATGATGTTTAGGTCTAGGAACCAAGGTCCAAACCTTGTTTCTCTCAAATTGATTTAACTCTTCTTGCATAGCACGGACCTAAAATTCATCACACAAAGCATTATCAATATTTTTGGGTTCAATTTGAGAAATGAAGGTTAAATTAATAGTAGACTTTAATTAAGATCTAGTAGTTATCCCTTTTATAGTGTCACCTATAATGAGGTCTTGAGGGTGAGCTTTCTTGAATTACCAATCCTTTAGAAGTTCATCCTTCAAGGTAGGTTGAGATGTCTCCTCATTTTCCTCCTTTCCTGGACCTTCAAGTTCCAAAGACTTATTAGCATTTTCTTCTAATGTTTCCATAATCTCATTATCACCTATAAGATCATGAACACTACAAACATCCTTTCTAAGATCAAGTGAGTTTGATTCATCAAATACCATATGCATTGACTCTTCAACTACTAGAGCTCTCTTATTAAAGACCCTATATGCTTTACTAGAAATAGAATAGCCTAGAAAATTTCCTTCATCGGCTTTAGAATCAAATTTCCTATGATTGTCCTTGGTATTCAATATAAAGCACATACATCCAAATACTCTTAGATATGAGATTTTAGGTTATCTATTATTTTATAGCTCATAAGATGTTTTATTTAAAGTTGGTTTTTTGAAAACTCAGTTTGAAATATAACAAGATGTATTAATGGCTTTCGCCCAAAAGTATAAAGGCAAATTATACTCTTGAAGCATTATTTTAGCCATTTCCATAAGAGTTCTATTTTTCCTTTCCACTACCCCATTTTGTTGAGGAGTTTTAGGACATGAAAATGTATGAGAAATACCATTTTCATTACAATAGTTTTTGAAAAATTCATTTTCAAATTCGGTTCCATGATCACTTCTAATAGATGAAATAAAAAAATATTTTTCTTTTGAACTCTTTTAGCATAATTTTTAAAAGCTTTAAAAGTATCATTCTTATGAGCAAGAAAACATACCCAAGTAAATCTAGAGTAATCATCAACCAATACATATGCATAGTGCATTCTATTGAGACTAGCAACTCTAGTTGGTCCAAATAAATCCATATGTATAAGTTTAAGTGGCCTAATGGTGGACACTATATTTTTTAGCTTAAATGAGGACTTGGATTATTTTCCCTTTTAGCAAGCATCACAAGGTTTATCCTTACTGAATTAAAGCTTAGGTAAACCAATCACAAGTTCATGTTTACAAAGATCATTCAAAAGCTCAAAATTTACATGTCCTAACCTTTTATGCCATGTCCATGTGTCATGTGAGATAAACACTAAAAATTTTATATCTTTGTTATCAATTTGATTTAAATCAATGACATAAACTTTGTCTACTCTTTCACCACTAAAAATAACTTTGTTTTCATCAAGACTACTAATAAAGCAATTTTTAGGATAGTAAGTTTATTTTATGTCACATACTTGACTTATACTAAGCAAATTATGTTTAAGACCATCAACAAAAAACACATGATGTATAGATAAGGATTGATGATTACCTATATCTCCAATGCTAATAATTTTTCCTTTTGCATTATCTCTGAAAGTAACATGTCCTCCATCTTTAGCATCAAGTTTGTTGAATTGCTCTTTGTCTCCCATCATATGCCTTGAACATCCACTATCGAGATATCACTTACTTTTTGTTCTTATGGATTTCAAGCGCATCTACATAAAATAATTTAAGTGTTCCTTGGGACCCAAACCTTTCTTGGTCTAGATTGGTTAGTTTCAAGATAATCTGTAAGAAGTAAATTCATGTGTAGTCTTCTATAGAGCACACATTATTAGTATGTCCTTTAATCATGCAATAAGAACATACAATATTTTTGAATTTATTCATCCTAGGATTAAATGCTTTTCTAATGTATGCAACATGCCTTTGGTATTGTGTGTATCTCCTATTGTTTTGTGTCATTAAGTGAGACATGCATTGGCAATAGTTATGTGTATTTCGATAATTTTGTGCAACATGTTTATGTGCATTGAATTGCATAGCATGCCTATTTTAATTATGTTTAATGTACATATAAGCATACTTAGGTTAAGGTGCTCTAGTTTAAGCCTTACCTATTATGTTAATAAAGGATGAATCTTATGAGACTTTCCTTTGCTATTTAACACATGAAAGCTTAAGTCTTATTTGATTTGGAGGTTGAAGGAGTGGAATCATGTGAAGCTTATACAAAATTAATATATGATGAAGATGATGAAGACATTCCATTCTTATATCCAATTCCATGGGTATCTCCATAAAATTTTTGAGAGTTAAGAAGACTATCTAAAATTTATTTTCCTCTCTTAAATTTAGCAATGGAACTCTTTAATTGTAATACCTCTTTCAAAAGCTTATGATTTTCATCATTTGCTTTCTTAAGTTGATCTTCCAAAGAATTAAAAGATTTTGCATCACTAATAAGTTTTTCGTTTGTTTCAACAAGTTTAGCAGAATTAATTTTGAAATTTCTAATTCTTTATTTAAGCTACCTAACTCATGCTTATAATTTTTCTTCTTAGATAATAAAATTTTGCATTTAATAAGTAATTTGCTCATAATAGAGCTCTTATCATCATCATCATAATAATTATCACAATCATCAAAGGAAGAATAAGAAGTAGATAGTACCTCATTTTTGTTTTCAAGGGCCATAAAGCAAAGATTGACCACTTTTTGTTCTTCCTTTTCCTCTTTAAATTTGGAGGAATCATCCCAAGCAGCTTTGAATGCTTTCGTCTTATTTTTTGCTCCCTTATTCTTGAATTTAAGTTTGTAACATTCACTTCTAATATGTCCCAGTTTCTTACATTCATAGCAAGTAACCTCCTTATTTTTCTTCTTCCCATCGCCTTCAAACTTCTTGTTGAACTCCCTTATTCTTAAAAAGTTTTTCTTTCTCAAAAACTTCTTAAAGTTCCTAGTGAGCATGGCAATGTCACCATCTTCATCACTAGAATCTTTGATGCTTTCCTCTTCACTATCTTTTTGAGAGCTTTTAAAGCAATGATCTTTTTCTTTTCTTCTTTCTCTTCTTGTTCTTCACCTCTTTGCTTGATAGTGAGATCATGTGTTAAGAGCTTACTAATGAACACATTGGTTGATAGAGTGGAGAGGTCTTGAGCAACACGAGATTCCCAATCCTTCTTAGGTAGTTCTTAGAATCTTGTTGTTTACCTCTTCCTTGGAGAAATATTTTCCAAGTTTCTTAAGGGTTATGAGGAGAGCATTAAAATGGTTTGTCATCTCCATGATTGATTCGTGAGGCTTTATTTTAAAGAGTTTATATTTATACATATAAAGTTGAACCTTCTTGCTTCTTAATTGAATGTTGCCTTCATAGTGGTTTTCTAAGGTCTCGTGCATATCTTTGGCCGACATACAATGTTGAAGCTTGTCTCCTTCTTCTCTTGTCATTGAAGAGACTAGAGTAATCATAACTTTTTTATTTTTGTGATTTTCTTTCTTTTGATCAATACTCCATTGACTTCTTGCAAGAGTAGTTACCACACTATTAATGATAGTTGTAGGTGGTTCCCAACCTCTTAAGACAATGTCCCAAAGTTTGATGGAATCACAATCAAGATATAATTCCATTTTAAATTTCCAATGTGGATAGTCACTACCATCAAAGAATGGTCCAAGAGAAGAGATGTTTTGTGATTCACTCCCCCTGATCTTGTATTCTGACAATGAAGTACCTATAATCCAAGCTCTAATACCAATTGAAAAGAGTCCTAAAGGGGGGGTGAATAGGACTATTAAATAAAAATGAGAAATTAAAAGAATTCTTTGCAAGAATTGAATGGAAGTTGAGAAGGAAGAATGAAGAACACAAAAATTTAAGGAGTTTGGATTCAACAACAATCCTATGTCTTTACCTAACTTGTCCCCAAGTTAAGATTTCAATAACCCATAATATTATTCATAAGAATGAGATTACACAAGATTTTTATGGCTGACTCTTACAACCTTACAACTTGAGTTTTTATGGCTCACTTAAAAGCCAAATTCTAAGTGTTTCAATGGACAACACTTAAACCGCTGCCTTTAGAAATAAATCTCACTTCCCTTCTAATCTATCCTAAGATTTAAGATGAAGATAAATTCTATTTTTAACACATAACCCACTCTCACAAGAGTTATACAAATAAAGAATTGTTTAAGAGAATTTGAAAGATCAATTAAATGCTTAAGAAAGAATAAAGGATAAAAAAATTTCTTTACTTCCATTCAGCTTTAGAGGTTATAATATAGACAAACACTCAAAAATATAGCTTTTGAGGTGCAAATAATGTGTCCAACATTTATAATTTGAATCCAATGTTTATAATTTTGAATTATTGAAAGTGATGCTATTAGACAGCTATGCATGGGTTGAAATCATGATTAGCTACTAAAGACTTTCAAATTTGACCACACTTTCTTCATAAAAGTTGTAGATATTGGACATATCTTTCCATATTATTTTTAATCACCTCAATTGGACTTTTTTAGCTCAAGATATATCTAAAATACTAAGAGTTATACAATCTAAAATGCAGATTACTGTCAAACAGCTATGCAGAAGTTGAAGCCATGATTTTCTATTTGAGACATTTGAATTTGCCCATAATTTATTTATAAAATTATATATATTTGACATATCTTTTCATATCATTTTTAATCACTTCAATTGGACTTCTGTAGCTCAAGATGTCTCTAAAATTTTAAGTGTTACGCAATCTAAAATGCAAACTACTATCAAATAGTTGTGCACAAGTTGAAGCCATGATTTTTTATTGGAGATATTTGAATTTGCCCATAATTTTTTCATGAAATTTTAAGATATTTTATTATCTTTTCATATCATTTTGAATCACCTCAATTGGACTTTTATAGCTCAAGATATATCTAAAAAACTAAGATTTGTGCAATCTAAAATGGCAGCTACATACATTGATTTTGACTTAATATTTTCATACCTAAATGAACTCAGATTTTGACAAGCAAGCCCAATTCAAAAATCTCAAGATGTCTACTTTAAATGTGAAGAAGATAGCTTTCTTATTATAAAGCTCTAAGGATGTCAAAAGCCTCCTTAAATCTCAAAGATCGAATCAGCCCAAGATAATCATACTTCATTTTAACTGGCAATGGAGTCCTAACTTATACACACTTAAATAAATAAATTAAATGCTCAAAATTAAGTTTTTTAAGATTAAAATTAAGATTGATTAATGCTAAGGTCAACAAAGATCTAACATTAGGGTTGAGCTAATGACTTTAAATTAGTGCTAGTTGGGAAGTAACACAACAACTTCTAAACTTTGCTTTTATTTTTCTTTGATTTTGTGTTTTGATTTCCTTTATTTTCTATTTCAGATGATGTGTTTCATTAAGGAATCTATACATAAGGAAAAATTGATAAGTGTTTATGGATTAAGGACATGCAGAGTTTACATAAAATGTGATATAATTGAGTCACTAGTTATGATAAGGTATAAATTCATTTTATAAGCTTTGCTTTAAAGTGACACAGTTGTATATAAGTTTTGTTTCATACTATGTGATGTTTTTTTATTAACACCAGTAGCCTACACGGTATCACACACGGCTTGTAAAGTCATGTTGATAATAAAACCCAAATTCTAAATCTAAACACACTTTAGGTCATGATAATAATACACCGTGTCCCATCTCAAGTTTTCCTTTCCCGATTTGACACGGCATTCAACATGCCCATGTCACGTTATCTCTTTTACAGCACAAGTTCCAACATGGCATTTCATGTCGTGTTCCAATTCTTGTTTAAAATTTTATTTTCCAAATCTAACACGACATTGGACACGGTATCCAATAAGACTGTGTCTTAACAAAAATTCAATTTTTGATCTAGCAGCTTCTCCTACTTCCTTTGATCATACTTATGATGAATTTAATCTGATGGATGACTCATGTTGTTTTTTTTTCTCAATTTCATTAGGATGTTTAATGTTGTTTTCTTTTATTTCTTTTTGTTATTTTGTTTTAGGATCTTATGCCTTTTAATTTTTTTTCTTTTGGGTTGTACTTTGGATAATAGTTTTAAATTCTTTTGTTTTTTTGCTCTTTTCAAGCTATCAGACAACTACAAATTTCAGGGTTGTATTCTTCTTTACTATTTCCTTTTTATTCTTAATTTTTCTTTTCTTTTCCCATTTTTGCATGTGTTTTACCATTTTATTGTCATTAGGGACAATGACATGGATAGTATGGGGGGATTTTGTTAGACTTGTGTATAATTTCACTATTCATGTTTATTTAAATTGTTGATTTTTAGTTTAAAAAAAAAACTAAATTTTCATGATGAGCACACCCAATTGCATGGTCATGTTCAAGGCCATGCTCACGAGAAATTTTTTTATTAATTTCAGGCAATAGCAAACACAAAATGCCACATGGCCTTTAGATGACTGTGTGACAAAAAAATTGATGTTTCTTCCCAATTTTGTTTGTTAGGCCAAAGTTGGCCCTTTACCAATAATTTTTTTCTTTTTCTATTCTTCCTTACACTTTGTTTCTTTCCTTCTTTGTTTATTTACTTTTCCTTCTTTTTTTTCTTTGTTATTTATTTCTTTTTCTTTCCTTTGCTGTTTATTATTATTATTCATAAGCTCACACACCACCACTTTTATTTTATTTTTCTTTTCACATAAATTTAGTTAGCAATTTAAAATTTATTTTGTTTTGTTCTTCATTTTTTTTATTTGACATTAAGCCTTATTTTCATTATTATTAATTGGCATTACTCAATTTTATTTAAGGATTGCATAAATTTTAATTGATGTGATTAAAATTTAAATTTTGGGCATTATTTTTCAATTTATACATTTTTATGCAATTTCTATTTTTCCTTTATATAGTTTGCTCTTAATTTTCATGAATATATACTTATTTTAGTTGTATGTTAATTTATTTCATTTTTAATTTAATTTATTTTGCTTTTAATTTTGTCTAGGTGATATTCTTAATTCTCAATCTCTCATGTGCTTATCGATTTCCCACCACCACAAGGTGAAGGGTAAAGCATCACAGTTGGGGAGTATTAGTTTTTATTTTTTTCTTTAATTCCTTTAATTTTATTTTTATTATTTTTATTTGTTCATTGTGTGTTTGTTTGGTCCTTTCACATTGAGGACAATGTGAAATTTAAGTATTGGGGGGGGGGGGGGGGGGGGTTTACATTTGCATGTATTTTGCATTTAGTTAGATTAGATTTTATTTTTATACTTTTATCTTTTATGTTATTTTAATTTTGTTTGTTATAATCTTAGGATTATGTTTTCCTTTGGAAGTTAACATTTACATATTTAAATTTTTGCACCCTATCCTTATGATGAGTATAGCATATTGAATGTGATTTTCTTGTAAATGTTTTCATAATATTTTGTTAATACTTAATTTATGACTTTTAAGTTAGGTTGATAATTTGTGAAGGACTTTTGAAACTTTAATGAATTTAATGCTTACTTGCTTTTGAGTGATTGAATATTGTGAGTTTATCATTAAGAAAAATACTTGTAAGTGGTACTCAATTTTTTATTCTTAGTTGATCTTTGAGTCTATCATTATGAAATGGTAGCTTCATTAAAAAAAATCTCTTATAATAAGGATATATTCCAAATCTACTCAAATGCTCTAAATAGAGTAAGAATATCCAAAGGACCCACTTGGCGATATCCATGCTTAGTAGTATGGGAACAACAGGGGATTATTAAAAGTGGGAAGGTTAGTTAGAGAGAAACAAAAAAATGTGCTAGATGGAGTGTAAAACGTACTCGCTTCAAAAAACAAGATGTGGTTATCTTTTATGTGTTATAATTTAAGGGATTGCTAAGGGTTAACTAGGTAGTTTCACTTGCTTTTGTTTTTCTTAATTTTGAACTAATAAATTTTTAAGAATTCAACGGTTAAGTTTACTCGTCACTTGGTTAAGCCTATACGTTTGACCTTGAGTTATCAATTTAATTTTGAGTTGTAAGTTTTGTATTAACTAAAGATTTTGGAGGATAGACAAGTTAAAGTTTGTGAATGTGATAAATTTATTGTGATGCTATGGGTTCTTATATGTTTTCTTGAGGACAAACAAAGCTTTAGTATGGAGGAATTTGATGTGTATAATATTTACATATATTTGAGTTAACTTTTAATGAATTAATGAATGAGATTTGGGATAATTTAGGTAGAATATAAGGTTAAATATGAAATATATTAGTGTTAGTGATTTTAATAGGATTTAATTATTTAAAGCATAATTTAAGAATTTTTGTTTGATATTAATTAATTTTCCCTTTTTGTAGATTAAGTTTGAAGAGGAAACCTAAGGAAGTAAGGATTTGTGTAAGCATAACATGTAACATGGCTTGCCAAAACCTTGTTAAGCAATGAATTTAGTAAACTGGAAGTGACATGGCTTCACAAAGCCAGGCACCAAACTATATGGTTATTTGCCAAGTTAGGAAAAGAAAAAACAATTTGACATGACATTGGATAAGCCATGTCCTAAACTGTGTGATCATCTGGAGCTCAATATGCAACGTGACATAACATTCAACGCAGTTGTGTCTAAAGCCATGTCAAGAAAAAGAAGTTTTTCTACCTTAGGAAGGAAAACGATTTAAGGGCAAAAAGGACCCTCATCAACCCTACCTTATAAAAAGATATTTAAAAGCTACTTCAAGGGGGATTCTGCATTTAGAAGGCAACAAACAAGTGTAAGCAATAATTCAAGAACATTTATCTTTAATTCTTCTTCATCTTTTATATTCTTTTAATTATGTTTATGTGTTTTACCACAATAATGTGTGGCTAAATTTTCATTAAGGTTTAGGTTAAGAGTAACTATTCCATTATGTGATTAAACATAAGAGCTTTATTATTTAATTTGATTTTCAGTTAATTCTTTGTGTTGAATTTATTTTATGCTTTCATTCTTGGCCAGCTTGTTTGTATGTTTATTAGTAAATTCACCAATGAGAGTTAATGGAGTTTGTTAGCTTAAGACTCATGGGACTTAAACCACTCAACCACTAGAGTAGGTGAGCTATTTGGGAACCATGATAGTAGGCAGGGATCTATAGTGGAAAATTAATTGTTAAGAAACTTAATGAGTTTATATTAACTTTTTAACCATGAGAGTAGGTTAAACTTTAATCTTTGCATGCTTAATTTAACTCGAGAGAGTCTTTAGGCATTTTAGAAAAATTACCCTTAATTGAAGTCAATGTCTTTTGTGTGATAATGTGTTCATGATCATATTGGAATAATGAAACTAAATCTAAACTCTAAGGTATTTATTACTTGATTACAATTCAATTAGATTACTTTATTTATTTAATTACAAAATTCATTTTTATTTAATTTACTAACTAAGAATGTAAGTAAAAATATTGTTACTCAATATACAATTTTCGTGGGAATGATATCTTTTGTGCTACAATTCATAACCTGTGCACTTAAGAGTTTTGAACACAACAACCCTTGTAAAAAACATTGATTGTAAAAGGTTATGAGTTAGCCTTGAAAGATCCAATGGAAAGGTTTAAGTGTGAACCTTGAAAATACTTGGTAGTAGGTTGAGTGTTAGCCTTGAAGCAATTTATGAAAGGTTAATGTTAAGATTAAAAAAATACAAAGTTATAAGATTTGGTATGAGCCACTTAAAACACCATATTGTAATCAATCTTAGAAATATGATTGGAGCAGATGATTAAAAATTCTAACTTGGATATAAGTTAGGTGGAAGACATATGATTAGCTAAGAATCTAAATTCTCTGAAATTACTTATGTCATTTGCTCATTTTTCTTTTTTACAATTTTCATTTTGAGTTTCATTTTTTAATTAACCTCTTAATCTTTTTTAATTAATAAAAAAGGTTTATTAGCCCTATTCACTCCCTTTTAGGGCTCCAATGATCTTATGAATTTTGGTATTGGCTCTTGGTGAATGAGAATTTTTAGCTCTAAGAGCTTAAGTCTTATCATCTTCACTATAAGCTAAAAAAGGATAATGTTTAGCATTAACAAATCTTATGGGAGTTGATAATAAGGGAGCTCCATTAGAATAACCAATTCCATAAGTGTTACCATGACATCTCTAAAATTCTGAAAGGCTATCTAGAGTTCCTTTTCCTTTTTAAAATTTAGAAATATAAATTTTAAATATAATATTTCTTTAGAAAGCTTTTCATTTCTTTCTTCGTTTTATGAAATTCACATTTCAAAGAAGTTGTAGCTTTCAAATCATTAGAGAGTTATTCATTCGATAAAATAACATTAGAAAAATCATTTCTAAATTCCTTTGACATTTTTGAAAGCTAAAGTTTGTAAAGATTCTTCATAGAAAATAAATTTTTGCATTTAATTGTAAATTTTCTCATGATGGAGCTCTTATCATTGTTAACATCAAAATCATTATAAAAAGAATGAGAAGTAGAAGGGACCTCATTATAGTTCTCATAAGCCATTAAGCAAAATTGGTAGCTTTTTATTGCTCCTCCTCCATCTCAGATTTAAAAGAGCCATCTCAAGTAGCTAAAGGCTTTCCTTTTTTTTCTTGAGCCTTGGATAATCATTTCTAAAATGGTTAGGCTTTTTGTATTTATAGCAAGTGACTCCTTTGACTTTCTTAAGCTCACGCTTTTTTTACTTCTTAAGCTTTCTCAAGAACTTCTTAAATCTTCTTATGTGGATGATTATTTCCTCTTCGTCTTTATTTGAGTATTTAATTGAATATTCATCACTTAAATCTTAAGAAGTTTCGAATGTAATGCTCTTTTCCTTCTCATCTTTTCTGTCCTTTTCTTCTTTCATTTGCTTTAAGGTAAGCTCATAAGTATTAATCTTACCAATGAGGATGGTGGTTGAAATTTTTAATAAAATATGAGCTTCTTTTATTAAAGTAACTTTACATTCTCAATCCTTCTTATGTAGAATTCTTAAAATTTTTGTGTTCACTTCCTCTTTTGTGTAGTGCTTCCTAAATTTCTTAAGTGTAATGAGGAATGCATTGAGGTGGTTGGTCAATTTAATTATGGTTTTCTTGAGGCTTCATTTTGAAAATCTCATACTCATATATATAAAGTTGGACTTTCTTACTTCTCATTTGAATATTGCATTTATAATAATTTTCAAGTATTTCCCTAATCTCTTTTACAAATTGACAATGTTGCACTTTGTCTCCTTCTTTTGACATGGATGCAAGTAGGATGGTCATGACTTTCTTATTTTTATGATTCTCATCATTTTGCTCTTTTATTAATGAACTTCTATCAATTATGCATTCAACATTATCCGCTTTAGACTTAGGATATTTTAAACCATTTAGCACTACATCCCATAATCTAATATGATCACTATTAAGATATAGTTCCATTTTGAACTTTTAATGTGGATAATCGCTATCATATAAAAATTCTTCAAGATAAAAGGTTTAAGGTTTCACTCCTTATAATTTTAGCTTCTTGCAATAAAGTACTAATGTCACGACCCAAAACAGGGGCCATGACCGGCGCTAGGGAACGGGAATTCTTTTGAATCCGGAACCCGTAGCAAGCCTACAAATAAAATAAACATGCAATAATAACAACACTTTATGCAGCAAAAATAAAATCATAATTATCAAAATAGAAATCCATATCTCATATATAGATAAATCCTTTAATACACGTTTCAGTTCAAACTCTTAAAATACATATCTCATATAAATACAATACACCAATCTCCAAAATGACCATAACTACTGTAGTGTCTAGATCATAAAATAAAACTCAATACTCAGATAAGCAGTTTACATAAAGAAGTCAGAGCGAAAGAAATTCGGCGTACAGGCCTGCTACTAAGGTCTGATGAAGAAGACTCTCCTGAAAAATGGTCAACAGAGGGGAGTCAGACCTCACTGAGTGAATCACTATAATATATATACATGCATACTAAATAACAATGCATACAGTCAATAATATATAACTAATATGTACATATACAGGCAAATACACACAGGTGCAGTAAAATCATTTTATATATTTTATTGAAAATCATCATTTATGAAGGATCAAATAGAACCCTAGAATATTGCAACCTCAAAGCAGTGTTAGACAACACTCTAGCCATACAGGCTCACTTATTCCAATTATATTCGCTTATTCCATTTGGACAGTAGACTGGCCCCGAGACACTAAGTCAACCGAGCTCCAGCAGTCTGACTGTCAGTGTGAATGGCCTCGAGACACTTGGTCAACTGAGCTCCAGCAATCACACTCCCCAAATCATATCACACATCAAATAATCATATCCAATCAATATCCTCGAACAAGTTAGTAATATAGCCTAAATGCTATAAGCGCACCGGTACGTACTCGGTCCTAGTGTTACCCACTAGGTAGCACATTCTATCGATATCCTTCATTAATAAATATAAAACATACATTCACAAATAAATGATGCATGAATTTAAATAAAATAGTAACAATAAACCATATATATACTAGAAATATACCAAAAATAAACCAGGTATATTTCAGGTATATATACGTCAAATAATCCAATATATTTGCAAAACAAACTAGAAACATATTTAAAAATATTTTAAGTATAAATGTTAAATAAAGCATGCAAATAGTTTACAATATACCAAAAATAAACCAAGATAAACCAAAAATAAACTAAAGTAATCTTAAATAATAATCAAACCATTTATGCATATTTAATCAAAATAAAACATACATTTCTAAATCATGCACCCTAAGCATATATATATAAAATAGTAACTCACACTTAGTGCACTCCACGAGATGGGTCCGACGGGCCTGGTCCACTAGGCCTCGGTCTCGGCGCAACTAAACAAACAAAAATAACAGACATCAGGATAAACCTAACAAAAAATCCTAGAAACTCAATCTAGAATATTAGACACAGAATCAAAATTAGGGTTTGACCGGACATCACGTTTTACGAGAATTCTACTAAAAATTCGACAGAACCTCCCCTGTAAAATGGACATCTCTCTACTCAAAGAGTAGAGCCGGCCCTGCAAAGAAACACACTTCGAAAAACAGGCACAACAACTCATCCACAACCCCTCGGTCGGACTCTAAACAACAATCTACCGACCGGGGTCCATAATCACAGAACAATTATGAAAATACCAAAAATAGCCTTATATCATAGAAATACATTTTATAAGTAGAAATTACGTAATTAACCTTAAAACACAATAAAAACCGATAAAAACTCATTTTATTAGTAAAATCGTATATTATATATATAATTGAAAATAATTTATGAAAAATAGTTTTAATTAGTTAAAAATACTAAATAATTTATAGAAATCATTTTTATACCTTAAATAACTATTAAAATCAATTTAATTACATTTTTAGCCAATTTTGTGTAAAATTACCAAAATACCCTTATATATATAAATATACTAAAATTACTTCAAAAATTCACCAAAAATAGTATAATTATCCAAAATTAATTTTATCAACATATTTATCAATAATATTAATAATTAAACTCAATTAACCAATTAAATTCAATTAAAAGACAATTAACCTAATTTTCCAATATTACATAAACCTAATTAAATTCAAATAAATACATAGAAATTCATAAAAATTCCAAATAAATTCCTATAATTCATTTAAACACCTATATTTATCATAAAACACAATTTCATAATTTATTTAATTAATTTTCGAAAATTAGAAAATAATATTAAAATATTCAAAAATACCCAAAAATCAAAATAATCTCCAAAAATTCTACAAAAATTCATACATGTATATTAAGCTACTAGGATCAACATTTTTGAAGAAATTTTTCATGAATCAATCAAATTAAAGTTCAAAAAAATTAAGAACCCTAAAATGGCCGAAATTGAAAAATCAAAACCTAAGCAAATCAAAACCATTTTAAGTGAAACAAAGCTTGGAATCACACTCATCAGAGCTCAAGGAGAAGAAAGAGACTGGCATTTTCAAAAACGGTGGCCAAAAACGTCGTGAACGATGTTGCTCCCACTTTCGGCTTCTCCGGCCAAAAATGGCTTCCAGACGTCGAAAACGGCTGCAACAGGCGGCGAGGAAGGCTGAGGAAGGAGGTGGCACACCGGACGGCACACCAAAGGCAAGGAAATGGGACGGCAGGCGACGGAACGGTGATGGGGACGGTTGGGAGAGAGGAAGAAGCTCGGGTGGCAAAGTTGTAAATAAGTTAAACTTTATAATTTTGTTAATATTAAATGTATATATATATATATATATACTTTATACTATATATTAAAATAATATTAAATTACACACATTAAATATACACCACACACATATAATTTAATATTTTAATAATTTAATACACCTAAAATAATTAAATAATATTAAAACAAATAAACAAAAATAAAATATTAGAGTAATATTAATTAAACCCTAATTAAATAAATAATTACACATATATATGTTATTTAGTATTTTAAAAATATATATGAGTTCATGCAAGTCCGTAAATCTATTTAAAATAATTAATAGTAAATTATTTACGTGAAAATTTTTCCGAAAATGCAAGTCCCGGGAAAATTTTACGTAAAGCACTTAAAATAATACACAATAATTAAAATAATTTTAAAATACGTATCAACTCGTAAAAAAATATCAAAAATATATATACAAAAAAAAAATTATTAACACTGCATATCCCGATGAAATATTAAAATATTTAAAAACACGGGATATTACAACTAAGAAGTTTAGCTCTAATACCAATTGAAAGTTCCCTAGGGGGGTGAATATGACGAATTAGAATCTCGAAAGAGATTAAAAGTTTGCAAAAAAAATTAAAGAGATTAAGAAATAAAGAGTAAGAATGAAAATAAGAAGACGATCAAAAGAAACATAACTGATTTTAAAAAGTTCAAATTCTCAACTAATCCTACATTTTCCACCTAACTTATCCCCAAATTAAAATTTTTAACTCACCCTAGTCTTATTACCAAGATTGTTACAATAAGTTATTTTAAAGCTCAACACCAACCCTACAATAACTTGTGTTTCTCTTGGTTCAATACAAACCAATCTTCAATGTGTTTTTCAAGAATCAATACAAATCTATTCCCAAGTGTTTTTAAAACTCACACTTAAACCTTTCCAAAAGAGTTTTTAAGGCTAACTCATAATCTTTTACAATATGTGTTTTCACAAGGACTCAATAATAACCTAACGTTGATTGATTCTTCACTACCCACTTCTCAATCCAAAAAAGAGTAGAAGAAAAAATCCTATCAACTAAGTACTCACCCAACTCTCAATAGAAAGGTAATTACAAACTCAAATAGAGTTTGTTTACATTCAATTGATGTACAAAAAATAAATAAAAAAGAACCAAATTTGACTTAATTAATTTGATAATAAATTGACTCCAACAACTCTCTGACCAATGTAATGAAATATTAAATTTGTATTTATAGTTGAAGGGGAAAATATAGTTAATAGAACTTTAATTTTCATCTTCAATAAATCTTCATCTTCATTTAGTAATTATTTCACTTTTCACATGAATTTGATGCTTATGATCATGAGGGGAGGTGTTACAATCATGAAGGTCAAAGATATAGCCACTAGACCTCTAAAATAGTCATTACATAAGTTACAGAGTCGTCCTGTGACACTCATGATTGTTAGTAGACTCCAACATGAGTGCAAATCATGAGCATCATTAAGTTACTCACAACTTAGGCTCTTCATTGCCTGTGACCTTCCTCACGACCGTGACAAGATTGTGAGAGTCAATTTCACCTTCGAATGACCTTATTTGAACTTAAATTTAACACCTATTGATTGTACTTTTGAATCAAACTTATAAACACACTTAAGATTTTCTTTATAATGATTTTATTATTTTTATGTTTTATTTATAATTTTTATTTTTGCATTTTTCAATTTTTATGTCAATTTTTGTGGAAATGTTAATAAATTGATAATACCAATATTGATTAAATAGTATTTTCACTATTTTGAATTTATTTTATAAAAAATTGCATCAAATAATCATCATATGTGTCTTCATGACCTGCAAGTTAAGCTATTAATTTTGCGAGATTATCAATGAAGACGAGATCATATATATCTTCATGACCTATAACCTTAAACTATTCTATGAAGACTAAATTATCCCTTTTATTACCTTTTGTACCCATTTATTGAACTATTGTCAAATTAACCCTAATAATTATACTTACCCCTTAATATTTGACAGATAAACAAAAGATCCATAAATATTTACAACACCTCGTAAACATTTTACTTAGTTAATTAATTAGTCATTATTTTAGTAAAATATATTTTTACCAAAAAAATAAAAAATTTTATATTATATTTAAACCTTGAATTTTTTATACCACATAAATTGAATAATTTACCAATAATTTTTAGTAATTTTAAAATATAGACATTTTAATTTATTAAATATATATACATTTTAATTTATAACTATATTAATTTTAAAAAATAATAATAAATAAAGATGAATATTTTTATCACTTCTTACAAAAATAATAAACATTCACCAATATAATAAACGTAAAACTCTTACCAACTGTTATATATACTATAGTTATTGGAAAATGATAGGTTGCATTTTTTTTTTTACGGGTATACTATTTATTTTGTAGTGCCTCAATTCATGAGAAATGTAGACTCAATAACTACGGTTGGAGCAAGACCTATTCATATGAATTAAAAAGTCAATTCTTAACTATTACTAATAAATCATTTAAAATTCAATATAAAAAAAGGGAAAAAAATCATCACTTCTTTCAATAAGTGAGGGGGACGTTATAACCACATGCTTTCAGAATCGAGAGGCATAGAATAGAAGGAGATGGGTGTTGTCATTTTACTTCTGCCGTCAATAGTAACTAAGCATATGAAGTATTAATTTAAGCTTTTTCTTAAATATTTTTAGTTTTTATATATTTTTTAATCATATTCTAGTTTCAAATATTCATAATAAAATAGCATGCTTTCTAAAAAAATAATAATAATAAAAATTCTGTAATGGATGACTAAAAGTTATAGAATTTTGTAATCATATGTAAAATGACGGGTAGCAATGCAAGTGGTATCTTTTCCGATAATAATAATAATAATAATAATAATAATAATAATATTATTATTATTATTATTATTATTATTATTATTATTATTATTCGCAAATGACACCAAAATAAAAGAGAATCCAAACCATAAGAACTGACAATTTGAACTATAATCACAATCATGGTAAGAATCTTGCAAACCTTTTTTTTTTTTTTTTTTTATTAAGATTGAAAAAGGGGCTCATGCAATGGATTATATTCAAGTAAGACTTCTTTTTTTTTTTTGTCTATTTCGTTGTAATTAGATTTATAATATAAAAAATATATTTTATTCCTAAATTGACATTACCATATTCGAAGAATGTATTACAGCTCTGACAGTAAAATTTAATACATACAAAATAAATAAAAATCTATTTTTTTGTGATTAAACATTCAATAAATTTATTTCACGAATAAACATGATTGAAATATATGAATATATTATAGATATGTCCATTTAATAAATTTTCAAGAAGAAAATTCATTAAAAAAATCAAGCATATGGTACTTTTTGTTTTGTTGCAGCCTATAGAATTTAACTTAGGGATCTCATGCTCGATTTGTTGTTATTTTCTCTATCTTTTTTAGGAAAAATATAAATAAATCATTGGAGTTGCAACCTTTGGAGGCTTGGAGTTGCACATGGAATCATGTGGATTTCTCTGCTGCAAATCTTCACGGGAAATTATATGCATGTGATTGCGATGAACTTATTTTTAATTATTAGCCTTATATATATATATATATGGGGTCATGATTTATTTCAACCACTACTTTTTGATCGATCATTGTGGACAAAAAAAATAAAAATGGCTCTACTTATACTTCATATGCCTCATCATTCTACTTCATGTGATCAAAATCCATATATGGGTTATAGGTTTTTTGTACCAATATGCAATCATGATGTATGTATTTTTTTTTTTTAATTTGAGAAAAGAAGTACCATTATCTTATACAACATGTAAGGATTCGATGACTAATTAAGGTATGGCCACTATTAAACAATACATAAACAAGATCTTTGTTAGACTTTAACGACTTAATTTTTTAAGTTAAAATTAGTTATGATAATTTGAGTTCAAAATTAAAGAGTCATTTATTTCATAAAAATAAGAATGAGAATAGAAATTGAAGTGAATAATTCTGAATTTAGTGTTTGGTTGATTAAAATTTTATATGAAAATGACAATGAATCTCTTCATCAATAAAATCACTCATATCCCTTGCGGGTGTAATGAATGAATTCTTATTTTTATTAAAATCAAGTCAAATTAATTACAAATTGATCAAAACATTTAAACAATGAAATAAGATATATAAATTAATAAAAATGATTATTTAATATATTTTCATTTATAAATGATATTAATTCTAATTCTTCTATAAAGTAAATATATTGTTAAAATTTTCATTTTGATTTTAATCTCTGAGTATAATTCAAACGACTTTTAAAATTAGTTGGTTAGATATGAAAATTTTAAAATCACGTGAAAATATAGGTTTAGAAAATTCAAAGTAAAAATTATTATTTTGAACTTTAAAGGGCTCTTAGTACCATATGGTAGTCAAAATTCATTATCTTTTTAGTGTTATGATTTTTTTACTATTTAACTATTTAAACTTCGATGAATAAAATTTAATTCATTAATTTAATCTATCATATTAATTATTATCTTTCATTTATAAATAGAAAATTTCACTCACAAAACAACACATTGTAGATTAATTTTCAAATAAATTATTTTTCAGTTTTTTTTAAATTTTTTTTGTAGTAAAAAGCTAGAGTTTAGAAATTAAACAACACACCTAATCATCTCAATTACGTTGATACACTCTAAGTATTAACATCATTTTTTTGTAGTACAATGTATAAATTAAATAAAAATAGATCAAATTTTAACAAAACACAAAGGCTAAAAGGCCTCAAGCCAAAGTAGCTGAAAGGAAAAACTCCTCGACCACTATGGTCAGAACAAATTGAGTTATCACAAAATGATGAGGCCAAATCCCACCGTTGAATACTAGTAGCCAAAACCCCATGCCTTGCCAATAAATTTACAGTAGAATTTCCCTCTCTGTATATGTGTGACACTCGAAACTGAATTTGAGATACAATATGCGGCAATGGAGCCATTTATGCAGAACTGTCCAAGGCACATTCTTTGAACGAGATAAAAATAATTGCACCACATACATGGAGTCACACTCCAACCATAAAGAATGCTAATCCTTTTCCCATGCAATGTTTGCTAGTGATATGTACTAGATCAATCATTTGTGATTATGTATTAATTTTCTTATTTTATTAATAAAGAGGTATTTCATTATCATTTGATTTTATAATAATTATATGAATGGTTAATTCTTACTACGACCATCAGGTATGTGACTTGATAGTAAAACCCTTAGATTAAAATAAAAATTCTATTCTAATTATCCCTAACCATTTATTCTTTATATAAATATATAGTATTAAGGCTAGTATAATGTTAACTGATGATTATGTTTTACTAATCATAAATATGAGATATTAAGTTAACTTATAAGTACGTGATGAGAGATCATAAACTAAATTGACCCACTATGAGAATACTACATAGATTATTGTCATAAGTGTTTCTCATCACAATAATTTTATTTTGATCCTTTGACCTTGAAATCATTATGGATTTCTACATAGCTATTTTATGTTTTGACATATTTTAACATTGTCTTTAATCGGACGATTAAATAGGACGTTGTTGGATATAAAATTAGTTATGTGAAGAATGTAAGTGATTCAGAAGGAATTTATCCCTCATTAATATGAGAGAGATATCTATGGGCCCCTTGATGAGATAGACTGAAGGAAAATGCATGGTCATATTGAAATGAATTGATAAAGAGTTATCATTTTCAGTCTACTTGGAATCAAGTCATAATATTAAACTATATAATGATGACATTTTATGCCTCATGTTCAATTAAGATATTATGTGACAAAGGGACAATAAAATTTACTGTAATTAGGTTATATAGGATTATTAACTTCACATGACTTAGATAGTCATAATGTCTTACTAGAGGCTACTTATGACTTGTAGGCCTAAATAGAGATTTAAGCCCACTGCCAATGTTATATAAACATACAAGGTCACACACTTAGAACAAACCCAAAACAAATATGGGTTTAATAAGCCTAAAATAAACTCTGTGGAAATAAATAATTAAAGTGTTTTATTTATTTATTTAAAATAAATGTTATTTTAAATAAATAAATAAGATATTATTTCTTATTTATTTTTAAAACAAAATCATAATATAATAAATGAAAAATTACCAAAAGGTCATTGGTAGGTAAAACCCTAATTTGGAGTCTATAAATATATTATATTCTCTAGGGTTTAACTCACTTGTTTTTCCTGCCTCCAAATTCATTTTCTCTCTTCTTAGAAAACAAACACAGACTTTTTCTTTTGTTCTTGATTTGTGAGATAATCAAGAAAGTTGCTAGCACACACTCCAATTCATTTTTGTGAAGGGTTGCTCGTGTGGATACCTATAAAGGATGCATCCTTTTGGAGACGTCTAGATCTGAACAACCAAAGCAAAAAGCTCAAGGTAAGGTGTCACCGATGTGAACCTCCTCTCATCCTTCCAAAAAATCTTGCCTCTTTTGCATTTTGGTGAGATTCTTGAAACCCTAGATTTAATCAAGTAGTCGAATTACATGGATCCAGGTTTGAGAACGTGATAAATTTTTAATTTTCCACTGCATTTGAATCACGAAACCTAACAGTGGTATCAGAACCACTTGTAATTCGATTAATTGATTCTGTGTATATGTGATATATGTTAGGGTTTATGTTTCATTTTTGAAAAGGGTTTTCAAAATTATCAAAAAGGTTTTTGATTTGTTCTGTGACAATTCTTATTAATCTATTTGAAAATAGAATTAAACATTAATTTCATTAATGTTTATAATGGTTTAATGTGATTAAACTAAAAGCAATTTTTGATTTTATGAATTCAGATTGTTGTTTTATGAAAAATGAATTCAATATGTTGTTTTACTGAAAACAAATTCTGTATGATGTTTTTATGAAAAAAAATAAGTATAATGTTTTATTAATATGATTTAATGAAACAGAAATTCTTTTTTCGAAAACCTAATCACTTAAGGATTTATATCTATTATATATTTAGTTTTGATTAATATGATTAATTGAAACAACATATTTGTTTTCTATTTTAATTAGGAAAATTGTTTTCTATTTTGATTAGGAAAATTGTTTTTTATTAAATCTGAAATAGAAATTTTGTGATTATGCAGATTATGTGTTAAGGGGCAATTTGTTTAAATGTTAAACAGATTATGCAGAATGGATTTATTTTATATAGATTCGTTCAAGCTGTAATTTTGATTACATAAATTAGGGTTTTCTTAATGGATGCGTCTATTTAAAAAAATTATTTTTGATATGTTTTGAACGGATTTTTCAAACTATAAGTTGTTTACATAAAGTGATGTCATTTTAGGCAACAGCTGATTCAGTAATATGATTATGAAAATTAGTTAGTTGCTTTTTTGACGCAAATTAGGGTTTTAAGGTGGCTATTTTAATTTAGAGTTTTTGTTTGTTTTTGAATAGATTGATTTTATAGTAATTTGATTATAAAAATTCATTAACATTCAGAAATTTGAAAGGCAATTCACCGAAGAGCTAAGGTAAAGTGTTTACTATTGGACTCGCTGACTGGCTAGCGAGACCACCACCAGGGGCGCTGCCTCTTGACCCCAAAAGAATTGTCACATTATTATTTTTTTTTAAACATAATAATTGGATTTGCTAACTGAATAGATTATTATGTTATACATGTTTATTGTTTAATGCATGGTGCATAGCATGACCCTTAGACCAATGTGATTGGATTTAATTTTTATGGGTTGTAATTTTAAATACGGCCTGCGAGTCATTTTTTTTTGTTGTATTTATTTTATTAGAATAGTGTAGAATAAATTACAACAATTTATGTAAATCAAAACCTATGGTGCAATTCAAGTTAGAGGCCCAAGATGGAAATCCAAGGTAGGAACCAAAGAAGGAGATCCATGGTAAAAGAAGGAGATCCAAGTTAGAGGCTTAATATGTAATTATAATATTACCCTTTGATCTTCATATTGGCTTATGAAGATCAACTTAGATTTGGGCCATGCTATGTCACATTTATTTTAGTTATTATGTATGTGATGCCATGTGATGCCATGTATGTAATGTCATATGATGCCATGCAATACAACATAACAATAACTAAATAACATTAAATAAAGATGAACCCTCATTTAATATTAAGTCATTATAATGCCTCCCATAAATTCAGCACTTGTCAAGCCTTAAATTATTATATATGGGCCTGCCAAAGTAGGGTGTATAAATTTATCCGGGGAAGGCAAGTTGGATAATGGTGCTATCCAAATGTTTGATATGGTTTGACTTAACTAGGTTATCAAAATGGTTTTGGACCCAGGGCATTAGATAGGATTTTTAACCATGACATATGATGTCAAATCCCATACCATCCAAGAGTTACATGAGATGTAATTGATAAGAGTTGTCTACCTAAATAACCATATTTTAGGCGATAAGCCAAAGCTCACTTAAAGTATGGTGAAATATGGATCTTGGCCCACTAAAATTTATAAATTAACTTAGAGGGTTATTGATTTAAGTAAATTTAGTAGGAGTTTTTAATTACGCCTCATACATATTTAATAAAATACTGAATGGACTTTGCATATATTTATTATAGATAATGACTTCAAACACTACACCTAACATGTCACTGCAATCGATCCTTGAGAAGGATAAGCTCAATGGGACTAACTTTCTTGACTGGTACAGAAACCTAAGAATTGTTCTTAGGCATGAGAGAAAGGAATACATCCTTATTAACCCATCCTTGAGGAATTAGCTGCCAATGCTCCTAGAGCACAAAAGGATGCTTATAACAAGCATCTTAATGATTCTACTAATGTCACTTGTATTATTCTTGGATGAATGGAGTTTGAGCTATAAAAGCAGCTAATGGAAATTGAGGCTTATACTACGATAGACCATCTCAAGGAAATGTTCTAAGAAAAAGCCATAATTAAAAGATTTAATACCATCAGGGCATTGCTTTCTTGTAAGCTGACTACCGCAGCTGTGTCAGTCCTCATGTTCTTAAGATGAAGGGTCATCTTGATCACTTGGACAAGCTTGGTCTTAAGATTGAACAACAACTGGTTATGGATATTATTCTCCAATCTTTGCCTGAAGCTTATGATAGCTTCGTTAAGAATTTCAATGTGTATAGTATGGAGAAGACTATTTCAAAGTTGCATGGGATGCTAAAAATTGCTAAAAAGAACATCAAGAGTAACACCAAGGATGTTCTCATAGTTAATAAGGGAAAGGGGATGAAAAGGGTTGGAAAGGGCAAGGGCAAGGTCTCTAAAGGCTTTAAGAAGCCCAAGCCCAAATCCAAAGCTGAACCCAAAGCAAAGGAAGAAATTTGCTTTTTCTGTAATGAGCTAGGCCACTGGAAAAGAAATTGCAAGTTCTATTTGGATGATCTGAAGAAGAAAAAGGGTGGTGAGAATACCTCTTCAGGTATTCATGTTATAGAATTAAATCTATCTGCTTCTAATTCTAATTCTTGGGTATTAGATACTGGATTAGGATCTCACAGTTGTACAAATGTGCAGGGTCTAAAAAGGAGTAGATCATTGGCAAGAGGTGAAATGTACCTACGAGTTGGAAATGGAGCAAGAGTTACTGCTTTAGTTGTAAGAACTTATGAGTTACCTTTGCCTAGTGGACTTGTTTTATCTTTAGAAAATTATTATTATGCACCTACTATGTGTAGGAATATTATTTATGTTTCTTGTTTATATAAGAAAGGGTTTGAATTTATTATTAAGAATAATAAATGTAATATTTATTAGGATAACATTTTCTATGGATATGCTCCATGCACTAGTGGACTTTATGTTTTAGATACTGAAGACACTAATGAAATTCCAATCTATAACATTGATAAAAAGAAGTCTAAATCTAATGATTTAAACTCGACCTATCTCTGGCATTGTCATTTAGGCTATATAAATGAGAAACGCATTTCAAAGCTAAACCAAAATGGGCTTTTAAATTCATTTGATTATGAATCATTTGATACATATGAATCTTGTTTACTTGAAAAAATGACTAAAACACCTTTTACTGGACAGAGTTAGAATGCTAATGACTTATTGGGCCTAATACATTATGATGTATATGGACCATTAAGCTCAACTGCTAAAGGAGGTTTTCAGTACTTCATAACTTTCACAGATGATTTCAATAGATATGGTTATCTTTATCTAATGAAACATAAATCTGAATCTTTTAAAAAGTTCAAAAATTTCAAGAATGAAGTACAAAATCAACTTGGTAAAAATATTAAAACACTAAGATCTGATCGAGGTGGTGAATATTTAAACCAAGAATTTATAGATCATTTTAGAGATTGTGGGATTGTTTCACAATTGACTCATCCAGGTACACCACAATGGAATGGTGTGTCTGAACATAGAAATCTGACTATATTGGATATGGTTCGATCTATGATGAGTCAATCTGATCTTCTAATCTCTTTTTAGGGATATGCTTTAGAAACTACTGCATTCATTTTGAATAGAGTTCCATCGAAGGCAGTTGAAAAGACACTGTATGAGACATGGACTAGAAAAACTCCCAGTTTGTCTTTTCTTAAGATTTGGGGATGTGATGCTTTTATGAAGCATCAAATCTTAGATAAACTAGCACCCAAATCTGAAAAATACCTTTTTGTGGGATATCCTAAAGAAACTAAAGGATATTACTTCTACAATGCATCTGAGAATAAAGTATTTATGTCTCGGAATGGTGTATTTTTGGAAAGAGAGTTTATTTCCAAAGGAACCAGTGGGAGCATAGTGTAACTTGAAGAAATTCAAGGCCCACAAAATAACGTTGTACCGATATAGAACCGTAGCTGAATCAATAAGTAATTATTGAGCCTACATAAGTACCAAAAGGCCCAAAGAGGTCTGGTAGGACACGTTAAATCCCCATGAGATATGGATTTCTCATAACCGGTGATAATGATGTGTTAATTGTGGATCAAAATGAGCCCACATCCTATCAGGAGGCCATAAATAGTCCTGACTCTGAGAAATGGCTTGAAGCCATGAGATCATAAATGCAATCCATGTATGATAATTAAGTATGGACCTTGATTGACCTAAATGATGGTTTAAAAACTATTGGGTGCAAATGGGTTTTCAAAAAGAAAATCAACATGGATGGCAATGTGCATACCTTTAAGGCAAGACTGGTTGTAAAAGGTTTCAAACAAACATATGGTGTAGACTATAATGAAACCTTTTCACCAGTGGCTATGCTAAAATCTATTTGAATTCTCCTTGCCATAATTGCATACTATGATTATGAGATATGGTAAATGGATGTCAAAATAACATTTCTTAATGGAAACTTTCTTGAGGATGTGTACATGACACAGCCAGAGGGTTTTGTTAGTCCTAAGAATTCTGGAAAGGTATGCAAGCTTCAAAGATCCATTTGTGGATTGAAGCAAGCATCTCGTAATTAGAATCTTCATTTTGATGAAGCAGTCAAAGAATTTGGCTTCATTAAAAATGAAGATGAACCTTGTGTATACAAGAAAGTTAGTGGGAGTGCTTTTGTGTTTTTAGTGATGTATGTGGATGACATACTACTCATTGAAAATGATATCCTTATTTTATAAAATGTTAAATCATGGTTAGGGAATTGTTTCTCAATGAAAGACTTAGGTAAAGCTGCTTATATATTAGGCATCAAGATCTATAGAGATAGATCTAAAAGGCTTATTGGCCTAAGTCAAAGCACTTATATTGATAAGGTATTAAACAGGTTTAGTATGCAAGATTCCAAGAGAGGGTTCTTGCTAATGTTGCATGGCATGAGTCTTAGTAAGACTCAGTGTCCTATGACACAAGATGAGCGAGACCGCATGAGTAAGATTCCATATGCTTCTGCTATTGGATCTATCATGTATGCAATATTGTGCACTCGACCTAATGTTTCATATGCCTTAAGCACAATGAGCAGATACCAATCAGACCCAAGTGAAAGTCACTAGACAGCATTTAAAAATATCTTTAAGTACTTGAGAAGAACTAAGGATGCATTTTTACTGTATGGTGGTCAGGAAGATGAGCTAGTTGTAAATGGTTACATAGATGCCAGCTTCCAAACTGACAAGGATGATTTTCAATCATAGTCAGGATATGTGTTTTGTTTGAATAGAGGTGTAGTGAGCTGGAGAAGTTTCAAGCAAGACACCGTTGTTGATTCTACAACAAAAGCTGAGTATATAGTTGCCTCAGAAGCAGGTAAGGAGGCTGTTTGAATCAAGAAGTTCATAACTGGACTAGGTATTGTTCCTAATATATTATATCCAGTGAACTTGTATTGTGATAATAATTGAGCTATAGCCCAAGCTAAGGAGCCCATATCACATCAGAGATCCAAACATATACTCGGGCGTTATTATCTCATTTGAGAAATCATTGAGAGAGAAGACGTCAAGATATGTAAAGTACCTACAAATGATAATATTATTGATCCACTTACTAAGCCTCTTTCACAGCCTAAACATAAGAGTCATACTAGGTCCATGGGTATTTGATACGATGTTGATTGGGTCTAGTGCAAGTGGGAGATTGTTAGTGATATGCACTAGGTCAATCATTTATGATTATGCATTGACTTTCTTATTTTATCAATAAAGAGGTATTTCATTATCATTTGATTGTATGATAATTATATGAATGGTTAATTCTTACTAAGGCCATTAAGTATGTGACTTGATAGTAAAACCCTTAGATTAATAAAAGTTCTATTCTAATTATCCCTAGCCATTTATTCATTATATAAATATTAAAGTATTAAGGCTAGTATAATGTTGACTGATGGTTCTGTTTTACTAATCATAAATATGAGATATTAAGTCAACTCATAGGTACATGATGAGAGATCATGTACTGGATTGACCCACTATAAGAATTCTACATAGATTATTGTCATAAGTATTTCTCATCACAGTAATTTTATTTCAGTCCTTTGACCTTGAAATCATCATGGATTTCTACATAGTTATTTTATGTTTTGACACACTCTAACATTGTCTTTAATCGGACGATTAAATAAGATGTTGTTGGATATGAAATTAGCTATGTGAGTGATTCAGAAGGAATTTATCCCTCATTAATATGAGAAAGATATCTATGGGCCCTTTGATGAGATAAACTGAAGGAAAATGCATGGCCATACTGAAATGAATTGATAAAGAGTTATCATTTTCAATCTACTTGGAATCAAGTTATAATATTGAACTATATAAGGATGACATTCTATGTCTTATGTTCAATTAATATATCATGTGATAAAGGGATGATAAAATTCACTGTAATTAGGTTATGTCGGATTATTAACTTCACATGACTTGGGTAGTCATAATGTCTTGCTAGAGGCCACTTATGACTTGTAGGCCTAAATAGAGATTTAGGCCCATTACGAATGTTATGTGAACCTATAAGGTCACACACTTAGAAGAAGCCCAAAGTGAATATGGGTTTAATAAGCCCAAAATAAAATCTGTGGAAATAATTAATTAAAGTGTTTTATTTATTTATTTAAGATAAATATTATTTTAAATAAATAAATAAGATATTATTTCTTATTTGTTTTTAAAAAAAATCAGAATATAATAAATGGGAAATTACTAAAAGGTCATTGGTAGGTGAAACCCTAATTTGGAGTCTATAAATATGTCATATTCTCTAGCGTTTAACTCACTTGTTTTTCCTGCCTCCAAAATTGTTTTCTCTCTTCTTATAATACAAACACAGAGTTTTTCTTTTGTTCTTGATTTGTGAGACAATCAAAAAAGTTGCTAGCACACACTCTAATTCATTTTTGTGAAGGGTTGTTTGTGTGGATACCTATAAAGGACGCATCCTTTTGGAGACTTCTAGATCTGAACAACCAAAGCAAAAAGCTCAAGGTAAAGTGTCACCGGTGTGAACCTCCTCTCATCCTTCTAGAAAACCATGCCTTTTATGCGTTTTGGTAAGATTCTTGAAACCCTAGATTTAATCAAGTAGTCGAATTACATGGATCTAGGTTTAGGAACGTGATAAATTTTTAATTTTCCACTGTGTTTGTATTAAGAAACCCAACAATGTTAACAGCATATATGGCTGCATGCAGCTCAACCATAAAAAGCATAATCGTGGCCAATGCTAACATTAAAAGCTCCTCAAGGAAAACTAGCTGAAGTCCAAAAAATCCCATATGTGGCCACAGCTCCAAGAGAACCCTATGTTGAACCATTAGTATTGATCTTGATCCAAGCGGGAGGAGGAGGCTGCCAAGTTATCCGAGTGATTTTTGGTGCTATTCCTGAAATACCTTTGATGGATAAAGTTTTGAAGAATATGAAAATCATGAACATTGTTGGACATCTTACCAAGATGAAAATAATCACATTCCTTAAAAGCCTTCTAAATAAAATGAAGAGCATCATGAATATTTAGGGTCACATCATCAAAGATAGCTGAGTTATGGGACTTCTAAATCACAACAATTGAATTCATTACAGCCAAACACCATAAAATAATAAGTTGAGAACTGAAACTATGATTTATTGCATCTAAAACAAGCCAGCAAGAGAACTTAATAACAATAATCTTTTACTAAAGAGCTGTGATATAGCTTGCCGTATAGTTAAAGAAAACATGCAACTTGTAAATAAGTGATCCATATTCTTAAAATGACAAGCACAAAGAACATAATTGGATAGGGAAAACAAACCTTTTTCTAGCAAGTTTATCATCAGTAGGTAAATAACCTAAAATAGTCTTTTAGCAAATCAAAGAATGAGATAGAGGGAGAAATTCTTTCTATATAAAATAATATTAAGGAAGAGAAGGCCAAGAATAACAAATATGATTGTACATTAATTTCATATTTAGAATGCCATTAGAAACTACCGTCCAAACACACAAGTCTGAATTATTATCAATGACCAAAATTGCCTCAATATTTGCTTTGCCAAAGCATTCGATAAATGATCAAGCTACCAACGATCATTAGAAAGATAATTTGACACCAAATCTGTCAGCCCTCTTTGATCTTTAATAGGAATTCCAAGCTGATTAGCAACCATATGAATGATCCACTTATCAGTCCAAAAGTTAATATTACTATTAGAACTGATGAAAACGAAAAAAATTGTAATGTTGTTTAATAAAAGACTAGAGGTAAGAAGTAAAATAAGAATCCTTAGGAATACCTGAAGGAGTAAGAAATTTGTGACGAAGAACCACAATAGGATAATCCCTCGAAGTAATCATTTTCCAAGCCATCCTGAATAGCATAGCTTCATTAAGACATTTAAGCTGCTTAATGACAATCCCACCCTCTTTCACCAAAAGACAAGAAAGCTTTTAAGGAATAGTAATCAACTTCTTTTCATGAATAGAACCCATCCATAGAAAATTCTTCACACAACGCTTAATATAAGTATAGAATAAGGTCATTTGTAAATGGCAAAAGAATGCAACAATGAGCCAGTTATCATTGATTAGATAAGAATCAAACACCCAACTATGGATAAAGACTTTTCTTTCCACTTCAAAAATTTATTACAAATTTTATCTGCAATAGGCTTAAGCCACTTTCGCTTAAGGGCACAAGAAAATAAAGGCACACCAAGGTAAATAGAAAGGCAAAGAACCTATTCTTATATTTAGCACTTGTGAAGCTTAGTAATACAAGGAGTAGGAATTGAAGCACCAAAATAAATTTTAGATTTTGACCAATTCGCAAACTGGCCCAGCATATCCTATAAGTCTTAAAAATATCATCAATGACTCAAAGATTTTGAGAGGATCCTTTTGTAAAAAGTAACATATCATCAGCATACAAATAGTGAGTAGGAAATTAATTATTCCTTGTATGAACCATGGGAGCTAAAGCACCTTGACCAACTTTTAATGAAATTAAATGGCTAAGAAAATTCTTAGCAAGACAAAAAAGGAGAGGTGAAAGAGGATCACCTTACCTGACACCACGAGAGCATGAGAAATACCCATGAGCTTGGCTATTAAGCAATATTGAAAGTCCTAAAGATGAGAAGGTTGAAAGAATCCAATCACGAAAATTCAATGAAAACCCAAAAGCCTCTAAGACATCAAGTAAGAAATTCCAGTCAACGAAATTGAAGGCTTTGCGAGTATCAATCTTAAGAGCCATATTACCGCCAAAGCAAGCTTTATTAAGCAAATTAACCCCTTTAGAAGCTCCAGCTATGCAATTAAAGATATTGCAGTTCTTTAAAAAACTAAATTGTTGATGAGAAATAATTTAGGTAGCAACAAAGGCAAGACGGTCAACAAGAATCTTGGTTACCACTTTCACAATAAAATTGCTTAAAATAATAAGGCAAAATTGCTCAATAGCAATTGCATCATTCACTTTAGGAATTAGAACCGTAAAGATAGAGTTTATTCCTACAGTGACAGTGCCAATAAGGAAAAAACTAGAAACGTCATTACAAACCTCCTTTTTCACTATATCCCAACATGTCTTGTAAAAAATCCCAGTGTAGCAATCTGGCCCGGGACTCTATGGGCATCCATATGAAAAATAGTATCTCTGATCTCAGCATTGCTTGGGCACCAAATAAGAGACTAATTTTCATCATCTAAAATCATACAACGCACAACTGACTTAATAAAATCAATGTTTGAATGCACTGACCCATCTACTTTAAAAAGATTTTGATAGAAATCCACAATGTGATTTTCTATAACTTATCTATCATCAGTTAAAGAGTCATCCACTAGAAGTTGATGAACACCTTGTTTAGCCCTTGACCTTGCAAATTTTTAATGAAAAAATAAAGTGTTGCAATCACCAGTGACCAACCATTTAACTCTACTTCGTTCCTTATAAAAAAATTCTTACTGCTTAGGCCAATTATCCAAGTTTGCATGAGCTAATAACTCTTGCTTATAAAGATCATCGGAGATACCCCCTTAAAGAAATTTCATATTGCACCTCTTGCAAAGTAGAAGATGCATTTTTAATATTATCTTCAAGATGACAAAATAAAATGGTTCCAAATTTTCAAATAAGCCTGTAACCTTTTCAACTTTGCGCTAAGCAACTGCATAGGATGGATATTATCAATTTAAAGAGACCAAGAATTGACAATAAAATCCCAAAGAGTATGGTGCGAAATCCACATAGCCTGAAATCTGAACCTGGAAATAATTCTGTCATGTAACTCACATTGAAGAAGCAATGGTGAGTGATCAGAATGGTGTCTAGGAAGAGCTGAACAAGTAATGACATTCCAATGATTAAAGAAATCTAAGTTCCCCAAATATCTATTCAAACGACTTTTCACTTTATGAACCCTATGTCGCCCATTCGTCCAAGTAAATTTAGCACCACGAGTGGAAATATCAGAGAGTAGACAATCATCAATGAACTGGCCAAACTCTGTACAAGGACCCATAGCCAGAGGTTTTTCTACTTTTTTTATGCACCAAGCACTGCATTGAAGACTCCAATGACACACCAACTAGAAGAGAAATTGGATGAAAGCCTATAAAGGTCAGACCAAAGATCCATTCTGCAATTTCTCCATATGCAACCATAAACAAAAGAAATCTGCTACAAAACCTTATCCATTATAACATAAATAGAAATATATTGGTCATGAATATGAAAAGAAGAAACTATAGGAAAACCCACTTTGCTTAAAACCCAAAGGGAAGGCAACGGGCGATCATTGCAAGCAACTAAGGACAAATTTAAATTTTTGCTTAAAACCCAAAGGGAAGGCAACGGGCGATCATTGCAAGCAACTAAGGACAAATTTAAATTGTTCCAGAAGGAATTAGTAATAGAAGAAAAATCAATCGTTGGTTCAGTGAGACACACCAAGTCTGGGGAATATTGCCGACATAAAGAAAAAAGAAGTCTTTGGGTAACGAGATTACCCAATCTCCTGCAATTCCAGAAAAATATCTTCATAAATTTAATTAATCGAGTTTTCTTGCAACTCTTTTAGATAGAATCACTTTAAACTTCTGATCATGTACTTGAGCATTTTTCTTTTCGACAGGGGTCCATGAATACTCGTCATTTTTTGCTTCGTCTGCTCAAGAATATGGAAACACAGAAACATCAATGTTTTTATCCTCATAATCAGTCCGAGGAGAAAAAGGAGGCGCTATGTCCTTAGAAGTGGCTCAAAAAAAATTACTCTACAACAGTATTAGTAATCTGATCCTCATTATCATTCTCAGGAGAAGAAGGAGGCGCCATACCTCTAGAAATATCTCTGGTTTGAAAAAACTGCTCTGCAATAGTATCGGGTTATGGATTCTGAACATTAGGATTTGAATCATTCACTTCATGTTCAAAAATAGGAGAATGAGTATTATGATCATGAGGAAAAGGAACAACAACTGTGTTCAGATTCTCAGGAATTAGCTCAACAGTAATAGCTAAATCAGTTTTTCCATTAGTATTAGTGCCATGTTCTTTTTCGATAGCATGTAGCTCAGAAAGTTGTTGGAAGGCGTTAGTAATAGGGACAGTTGTGGTAACATATGAGTTTGTCTTCCAAATTCGTTTAGGTTCCTGAACCTTCTCTATTCTCGGACGCAGAGTAGGAGCATCAGATTTAACTATCTTTTTAGCCAATCAACAGTCCTGAGAAGAATGGCCAACATTAGAACAAATATTACAAAAAGCAGGTAAATTTTCATAAACAATCTCAATGAAAAAACTCTTTCCAATTCTTTCGAGTAAAAGAGAATACGGAAAAGAAGTAGATAAATCGATATCAACGAGGACTCTATCATAATGTCCAAATTCTCCATTGATTGTCACATTGTCAATTTTTAATGGAACCCCAATTCCTTTAGCAATTAAGGACAAGATCTGTGGATGCCAATATTCCCAGGGAAGTTTGTAAAAGCGAACCCAAGTTGGGTATTTGTCGGCTTTTGTGTTTCCGGATCAAAATCTGAGGCCTAGTGCTGCAAACAAAGAATTCTTGGCTTAAGGGTTATCGCACCTCTGCCCGAATTTTTTTCATCACTGGAGTTCAATATAACATGATAAAACCCCCTTCCCATCGATATCAATTTCCAGTTGTTTGCAAGGCCCCAAACCGATGTATGTTTGGCTTTTAATTCTGTCAATTTCCATGGAGAGTCTCCTTTAGAGAGGCTGATTCGTGCAATAAGAGCATGTTGACAAACTTTGGGCTGTTGTTCATATAATTGCTGATTAATTTGAATAGCAATATACCATCCCTTGTTTATAGTAACGGGATCATCAGAAGGCAGAATTGAAGGCATTGTTTTTGTGACAGCCGCTACACAAGAGGATTTTGCTAATAGATTTTTGGGTGATGTAGAGAACATGTCTCTATAACTTGGATAATCCATGAACGAAAAGAATTGTCAGGGCGGCCCGCAAGGCAGCCCTTGACGCCGAAGCACTGGGGGAGAAGATCAGGAGAAAATTGGCACCGTCAAGGGTTTCGGGTGTTCTCAACCCAAGACTCATGAATAATTTTGACTTTTTCAGTTAATTGCATGAAAACTTTTACAAAGAAAAAGTTTCAATTAACTGACTAGAGTACGGATATCAAGACCGGATTGTGTGCCCCAAGTGCTATAGATGTTCCTTGGAAAAAAAAAAAAAAACAGCAACAACAAGGAGAGCTAAATTGAGCATGAAATAATTTTATTAAAACAATCTATTGAAAATAGTTTACATGAAATATTTACAATTAAAAATGTCTCAAATTTGTACTATGATATATATACAACATATTAAATTAATTATTAAAAATTGTTGTTATCTTCATAGTTTTAACTAGATTAAACAGGAAATGAGTTTTGAATACCAATTTTTGAAAGAAAGAAAAAAGCAAACTCACCCCTGTTTCAATATTAAGATCAAAAGATCCACACTTTCTTTTTGTTGGTTTATAAGAATCCTTTGTTGTGTGCTTCATTTGATTTCCAAATTTTGTAACTTCATATTGAGCACCACGGCCGTCTGTTTGGACTTTAAAGTAGAAACGGTCCATACACAGTCAGCTGTAGTGTTGATGCATGCATACTTGGACCAACACTTTCAACAGACAATGTGGGCTCTCTGCATCGAAGATGGTTGGACAAGACTTAAATACATTTTTAAAAAATGGTTTTTTTTTTTTTTTAAATAAAACCACTGTCTATCTTTATTGTAATTTCAACTTATTAAATATCTCAACATTTAAATTTGATAATTCCTCAATACTTAAGAAATGTTGGCTAAGTTGTTTTTGATAATCGATCATTGTTGTTAAATGTTGATAACTGATAATTAATAGCTAATTATATATATATATATATTTGATAAAATTATAAAGGTTGTTACTAATTTAATTATGTATATAGATATTAGTTAATTTATATATAAATAATTATATTTTATATTTATTTTTTAATATATATATATATAAACTGAGTTATAGTTATTGAAAGTAATTTTTACTTTTATTGCTTTTTCGGCACTAAATTTTAAATAAAGAAAAATATATGTTGTTATTAGTATTAGAATTTATGAGTTTTAATTTGAACATTTTTTGTTAATATAATTTATAATATTTTATTGCGTGAATTTTTTTAATAATTTATAATAAACTCTCCTAAATAAAGTTAATTAATTAAAGTTAAAAAAAAGATAAAAAATGTTATCCGTTTTAAAATTTAAATTTATCTTTGATTAATTTAAATAATTTTAAAATTAATATGCATATGGATTGAATAATTTTAAATTAAGGGGTATTTGGTTTAATTATTGGGAGGAGCTCTTAAATGTCTACTTCTCAACATCTAAAATAGTGATATTTGGTTAACTTCTTAAATTGTTAAATAGTAAAACTTATACATCATCTTAAAGTCAAGAGACTCCAACTAAGTTTCTGTGCAAATACAAGATAAAATAAAATATAATTTACACAAAAGCCTAGCCATGTGCGACTCTGATGTAGTGGGTCCTCTAACAATTCACATCCCAGCTGCCAAAACTTTCTCTATAAATACACATCAAAATACACTTTATAACCCCAAAATCGTTCATCAACACAAAATCCAACTTCAAAGTTTCTCCTTCTCAACCAAATAGCCAAGAAAACAACGCCATTTCAGATCTGAAAATGGGTATTAGGTTGCCATCCATGATAACAAGTGCAAAGCAAATTCTCAAGAAGCAATCTTTTCATGCAAGAAACCAGTCAAATAATAATAGTAGCGTACCTAAGGGTCATGTTGCAGTGTACGTTGGAGAGATGCACAGGAAAAGATTTGTTGTTCCAATATCATACTTGAACCATCCTTCTTTCCAAGATTTGCTTCTCCAAGCTGAGGAAGAGTTTGGATTCAATCATCCAATGGGTGGTCTTACAATTCCTTGTGATGAAGATGCCTTCATTGATCTCACTTCTAGGTTCCATTCCTTGTGAAATATATATACAGTACCATTTTCTACCACAACATATTGATTCTTTCTTTTTTCTGCATCCTATTTTTCTACCCCTTTTTCCTCCTATGAGAATATATACACATAGAGGTATACAAGTGTAAATTTTTCCACACAAAGTGGGCAGAAAAAATGTAGTAATTTTTTAATCTTTTTATAAGAATATTTGCATTATTTTCCATTATTTTTATTTTTAACTGATTGCGTGTACATTTAAAGAAAAATTATTGCTTACACTTAAAATATTAAATTAAAAAATGCAAGAAGTACACTGTACTTAGATACTTTAATTTTTCACCTAAAGGTGTATGGCTATTTTGCTTAATATTTAAGCATTTGTCAAATCAGTTTAGGTGCATTTTAACACCCTATTTATTAATATTATTAAAAATATATGATGTAAATTCAAATGATGTGGGTATTTAATGGTAAAATTATTCCGTAAGTAATATAACATTAGTTAACCATAACAACATATAACAGTTAATATATTTAAAATAAATAAAAAATTTTAATTTTAAAATTGGATAAATTGGAGAACTAAATGAGTAAAAAATATTTAAAATTTAGAACTACTATATATATATATATATATAATATAAAATGACTTCAATATTTTCTATTTTAATTTTATTTTGAATTTTGAAAATGTGATGTCAACGTTAAAAGTGTGTAAATCTAGTTGAGTAATTGGGTATATTTTCTGATTTTTAATCTCCAACTTTTTAACGATGATGATGAATGGTCAATATATATATATATTAACCATAGATATCATATGTTTACAATTTTCTTAAGAAAAAACCTTTGTTTCAAACTCCATATTATAACTGAGAAAATTAAAGAGGAAGCAAAGGTCCTTATGTGTTAATATCAAGTGACCAAAGACGTTGGGTTTGAATGGTCAAATAATGGAAGAACGAGTTAGAAGGAGTCTTCCTCATTTGTTTATGAAATAATTGTTTCATAATCCAAGTCAACAAAAGCAGTATAAAGAAGCATTGTATCGATCCACAAAAATACCAGTCAAAGTCAACGCTTTATTGTTAAGTGACCTCTTCCTCTGCTTATAATTAAAGTCTGCTTTGCATCTCAAGAAATTCAATATTGACAAGATAAAATTCTCAAAATTATGCAACCAATGCCATTTTTTTTTTTTTAAGAAAGAACACTTACTGTGTGCATGCATCATTTTCCAATTTTTTTTTTTTTGAACCAATGCCAGATTTGTAGATTATTATAATTAACCAATATATATTTACGCCTGATTAAGGTTAAATTATGTTAGTGTAGTATATGATAAGGGGTAGACAAACCATGTAACAAACTTGTGTATCCAGTAATGTTTCACTTGTACTCAACCACATGTCTTGTAATGTCTTTTGTACTGATTCCTATTCCTTTATACTGCTTGTATATATGTAACGTTACTCTACTGCATAATATATAGTACAATTCATTATTCACTCATTTAATGTCTTCATAGTATCAGAGCGGAACTAAGGTCTAACAACCATTGCCTCTCGTTATTTCTTATCTTCAATGGCTACTAATTCAACAAATGATACTGCAGTCGTTCCAGTCACAAACTCCTCTTCACCGACCATTGCATCTTTGCCAAATGTTGCTCACCAATTGCCCATCAAACTCAATGCCTCTAATTATTTATTATGGAGGGCTCAATTACTCCCCCTTTTACGGAGTTATGATCTTGCCAGACATATTGACGATACCATGGTAGCACCTTCTATCACATTGAATGACCAACCGAATCCAACATCCATGGCATGGTACAGTCAGGATTAATTGGTGCTCAGTTGGATCATTGGATTCGTTTTTGAAGCATTTGTCCTACAAATTGTCTGCACCACCAATGCTCTTAACACTTGGAATAAACTCACCACCACATATGCCTCTAACTCTAAATCACAGAGAAGAACCATTAAATCTCACTTTTTCAAATTTAGCAAAGATTCTACATAGGGCATTGCTCAGTATACTCAAAAGGCTAAATCCACGTTTGACCAACTCTCTGCTTTAGGCAATCTTGTCTCTGAGGCAGACCTAGTTCAAGTTCTTTTAAATGGATTATAGACTTTTCTTTTTGACCTTTTATTCGATCTATCCAATAATGACAAGATGATATGACATAAGATGAACTCTATGGTCTTCTACATTGTGAGGAAGAAGATATTGCTACTACTAAGTCTTTTATACATCAAGTCCCTCCTTTGGCTTTCTATGCCACTTTGGCCTCACCTAATACTTCAAGAGGAGGTCGCCACTCTTTTTCTTCATGAGGTGTTCATGGTGGTTGCACTTACAGAGGTCGTGGTCATTGTTGGTAATCCATGCAGTCCTTCCCTCTGCCATCATCAAACATTGCTGATTACTCCATCTCCAATGTCACAACTGTTCAGGTGTCAATCACATAGCCCCTTAATTCCTTTCTCCTTGCCATAAATAATGACAACAGTCTTCCACATCTATTCAACCAACATCTCATCTTATAGCCCACACTTCATCACATTTAAATCCTCAATCGTGGATACTTGACTCAAGTACTACTCATCACATGACACCTAATTTGATAATCTCACTCATCATTCTGATTATCGGGGTATTGATGCTATTAAAATTGACAATGGTAAATATTTTTCCATAACTCACACGGATTCTTCTCTCTATCGTTCTCATGATAATATTTTTAAATTCCATAACATCTTGTGCATTCCTTATTCTCGTTCTAACTTATTATCTATTTCTGCTCTTACAAAGGCTAATGGTGTTTCAATTGAATTTTTCCTAACTTTTTTCTGCTTAAGGATATTCGCATGAAGGCAACGCTACATACTGGCCAGAATGACAATGGCTTGTATTCCATGTTCTAAGAACACCTTCATTAGACACCCTCTCATCCTACTACTTTATTAGCCACACCATTATCTCAGTGGCACTCTATTCTTGGTCATGTTAATGTGTCTACTATCAAAAGTGTCCTTCATCATTTTAATATTCCTTTTCATAGTGATAATAATGCATGTCGTGCATGCAATGTTAATAACATTCATAAATTGCCTTTTTCTTTATCCACAACAATGGCTTCTAAGCCTTTAGAAATGATTTCTTCTAATGTATGAGGCCCAACCCTAGTACAATCCATTGATGATTTTCAGTATTATGTTCTTTTTTATGACCATTATAGCAAATATTGTTGGATTTATTTCATACATTTTAAGTCTGAAGTCTTAAGTGTATTCATTAAATTTTGACATTTAGTGGAATTTTTTTTTGAATGTTCAATTAAATCTTTTCAATCATACTAGGTGGTAAGTATCAGGCTCTTACCAAATATTTAATTAAAAATGGCATATTCCATTATGTTTCTTATCCCAAAACACCCAAGCAAAATGGCTTGGTAGAGCGCAAATATAGACACACAATTGAAACTACTTTGTCCTTACTTCACCATTCGTCCATTCCTACTAAATACTAGACTCATGCCTTTGACACTGCCTTATACACAATTAATAGATTGCCCACTCCTACATTAGCCAACATCTCCCCTTTCAAAAAATTATTTGGACAAAAGCCTAATTATCTTACTATGCATTCCTTTGGATGTCTTTATTATCCATGGCTTAGACCTTATAGTTCTAATAAATTCTCATCTCACTCATCTAGATGTGTTTTTATGGGATACAGTAAATATCATAAAGGTTACCTTTGTTTAGACTTATATACTCTCAAAACTTATATCTCACATCATGTTGTTTTCTATGATCAGGTTTTCCCTTTTGCCAATTCTTAAGAGCTAGTACCTGATGTACAAAATACCACTTTAAGCATAATTCTTCTACTAAGCCACTTATTGAATCCTATTCTAATTCCATCATCTCTACTAACCAAATGGATAACACACCCTTATCCAAAACACCAACAACCTCTGCTACTACTGTCACTTCTATAAATAAAACCTCTCCTATGCCAACCAATCCTTCGCATCTTAATCCTAACCAACCATCCACACTTCCACAACATTTATAACCACTCTTATTCTTTAATCATCACCACCACTAATAGCACCCAAACTCTCTTTAGTAGTTAATCTTACCAACTATGACACCACATCAACCCCACCTACCTGCACACACCCTATGATCATAAGATCACAAACAAACTCACTCAAACCCAAAGGTTTCCTTTCACCAACCTCCACTTAACTGAACCCATAACCTCTAAACAAGCAACCACCAAACTTGAATTGAGAGAGGCTATGTCTTAGGAGTATAAAGCCTTGATGGATAATGCAACATGGGATCTTGTGCCACCACACCTCAACCAAAATTTAATTAGGAATAAATGGGTGTATCAAATCAAAACCAAGAAAGATGGAACCATTGATAGGTATAAGGCACGGTTAATTGCTAAAGGTTTTCATTAATGCCTTATAATCGACTTCAATGACACATATAGTTTTATGGTTAAACTGACTATTATTCAATTAATTCTTTCATTAGCAGTATCCTCGAGTTGCCATGTATGCCAACTTGATGTCTCCAATGCATTTCTATATGGTTCTTTAAAAGAAGATGTTTATATGTCTCAACCACAAGGTTTCATTAACTCCAAATTTCCTGACTACGTTTGAAAGCTTCGCAAATCCATCTATGGCCTTAAATAAGTGCCTTACCAAAGGTATAAATTTTTAGTGTTGCTTTACTTCATCTTGGTTTCAAAGCTTTGAAGACTAATAGTTCTTTATACTATTATAAAAGTGGTCAGGTTCATTCCTTTTTCCTTTTATACATTGATGATCTGCTTCTAACTAGCAATGAGAAAGTCTTCTTAAGCACCATTATTCATGCTCTTAAAGCCAAATTTCTAGTTAAAGACTTAGGCCATCTTAATTCTTTTCTTGGCATAGAGGCCTCATAGGTTGACAATGGCCTTTTTCTTACCCAAACAAAATACATTCTTAAGCTACTTGACAAAGTAAATATGTTAGAGGCCAATCTAATTGCAGCTCCATCTTCTTCAAATTGCCAACTAGTCTCTACTGGGGTTCCTTTTCATAATCCTACTTTTTTATTGAATTATGGTTGGTGGTTTACAATATTTGTGCATGATTAGGCCAAACATTTATTGTGTCATGAACTAAGCTTCCTAATACATGCATTCCCCAATGAATGATCATTGGGTTGCAGTGAAGCACATCCTATAGTATCTTAAAGCAACATAAATTCATGGTCTTTTTATTTAAAAATCACCCCATTTCGATATAAATTTTTACAGCGATGCGGATTATAGCGGCAACCCCAATGACATGAAATCCACCAATGGCTTTGCCATTTTTATTGGTAAAAATCTGATCATATAGAGCTCTAAAAATGGTGTATGATGACACGCTCTTCCACCAAAGCAGAGTACAGGGCACTAGCATCTTCAAGTAATGAATTGCATCAGCATCAATGACTCATGCAAGAATTGCACATCGCAACACATGCTACACTAATCCTTTGGTATGATAATGTCAGCACCATATACCTCACTTCTTCTCCCATTTTCCACTCCAGGTCCAAGCATCTGGAAATTGACTTCCATTTTGGGTGAGAACGGGTCATGAACAAGCAATTACTGGTGTATTATTTGTCTATAAAAGATCAATTAGCTGATGTCCTAACAAAACCAACTTAAAAAATAGTCTTCCGCTTGCTCACTTCCAAATTATCTATATGCTCAACTCCCATACAATTTGTGGAGGATGATAAGGGATAGACAAACCACATAACAAACTCGTGTATCCATTAGTGTTTCACTTGTACTCAACCACATCTCTTGTAACATCTCTTGTACTAATTCTTACTCCTTCATACTACATGTATATATGTAACGTTACTCTAATCCATAATATATAGTACAATTCATTATTCACTCATATAATGTTTTTAGTATATTACCTTTAAATTGATCTTAAATTATATTAATATATTATAATACCTTTAAATTGATCAACACTTATAGGAACGGTTCTTATTTAAATAACATTTCAAATTTGAATTATGGTGTATACAATTGGATTCACTGAATTATTGTAAAATTTTTGACACCCTTATAATTTTATTTAGATCGAACTGAATTCATTAAAGTTTAATACACTCAACACCAATAATCCATAAAAAAAAATTACAATAGCATACATATTCAATTTGATTAATAAGAAATGTCCTATGAATATATAAGTATGCAAAATTTCTTTAAACTTGTATCATACAGCTAACTACTTCGCATGAACAATTAAAATACAAAATTTATTAAGTATTATATTCAATTTGATTACAATGGCATTTATTAGTTGTCATTAGCATTATAATTTCATATTTTGATTGGGTCTTTTCATACTATGTTAGGTGTTATGAAAGTTCTTAAATATTAATGCATCATGCAACTTACTATATCGCATGAATAATTAATGCCGACGGCTAATACATATGCCTAAGGTCCCAAAAATACAAAGGGCCCCATAATTAATGTATTAATTAAATATATTTTTATTTCTTATAATTCTAAATAATTTTAATATGTTATTTTATTGGTAATAATTAAATAATGTTATATTATCTTAATATATATTGATAAATATTAACAATTATGTATTTTGAAAAATAATTATAATTTGTCAATAACAGAGTAATCAAGTGGTAACTCTCCTTTAAAAATATTTTGAAATGTAGCATCTGATTCATTCCCTCGTCAATTTAAAATGGAAAGATTATTATTGTGCATTCATTAAAATGTAAGTTTCGATTCATTGTCATCCTCAATTTAAAATGGAATGGTTATCTCTTATTATACAATATATTAAAATTTAAATTATACAATTTTTCTATAAATAAAAAAATAGTGGTAATTTTAATTATAAAACTTTCTTTTATATCTAACAAAATATATTTTACTTTTTCCATTATTTTACTTCGATGGATTTTGTACTTTTTATCATTAAATAATAGTTTGTCAATTTAAAATGGAAGGAATGTCTCTTATTATACAATATATTAAAATTTAGGTCATATAACTTTTCTATTAATAAAAAAATAGTGGTAATTTTAATTATAAAACTTCCTTATATATCTAACAAAATATATTTTACTTTTTAGATTATTTTACTTTGAATTTTGTATTTTTTATCATTAAATAATAGTTTGCCTATATATATGTGTGTAATAATTTTATTCTCTTAAAAGATCATGAAGAATATTAGAACAAAAGCATTTGAATTTATGATTATATTTATAGTTTAATCGTTTAAATGTAGAATTTTATTACCGTAATAATTAAAACAAAATAAATTAGGTGATATAGTTCTTATATTTTTCAATTATTTGAATTATTTTAAACACAAATTAAATATTTATATATTTACGTTTCAATTTTTTCAACACTTTAGTCTTTTGATTATTTTTTTCATTAGTATTTTAATAAACAAGATATTTTAATCTTATATTTTATAGAAGCTAACACTTTAATTCTTTAATTATAACCAAATAAAAATGATTATATTTATTTTAATTATCTTAAATTTAAAATCACAATTTTGGCTAAATTTTTTATAATTATAATATGTTAATCAATACTTCAAAAGAAAAATTAATTTACAATTTCAATAAAGTCATTAATTTTTATCAATTTTATTTTATATATTTATGTTTGATTTCATTATATTATATCAAATTAATTTTTTTTATATTACAAAATACTTTACTTTTAGATAAATATCAATTTTAAATGGAAAAATTAATAAAAATAAGTAAAAATAATTATAAAATGAATCAATGAAAGTTTATTAGTTTACATACATTAAAAATTGTTTATGAGTTAATGTATTCATAAAGATAATTAACAAGTTTAGTTAGCATTGAAATTAAATCAAATTAATTAATGTGTTTATTATATTAAAACTTAGAAATTAAATTGTTTTACTTTCACAACAGAGTATTAAATGTATTTTTATATAAAAATATTAATGGAAAAAGTAAATAGAAATGTTAAACTTTTAATGGAATCAAAACTCAAAAATATAAAAATATAACTTTCAAACAAAAGGTAGAAAAGTATTAATTAGGTTAAACTTTGGGGAGAAAATACATTTCGCTCATTTTTTTTTTTTTTATTATGGGTAAGAAAGAATTTAACTAGACTGAATATCAAACAAAAATCAACAGTTTTAGCTCAATTTGCTTTGTACTTCTGCAGAATATATATATATATATATTGAGATCTTGAGTTTGAATTTTTAAAACCATTTTTTATGTTTTAAAACTCCAATTAACCAAAAACTAAACTAAAACAATCAATATAGTTTGGTTTTCAAAGGTTAGAAATTCTAGTCAATTTGAAAAACTGAATCGACTGGATGCTCAATTCTATTTCAAACAAAATCTAGTCAGTTTGGAAAACTGAACCGACCGCATGTATACCCATGTGTATACATATGTGGATGTATGTGTGTATATGTGTGTGCATCTAGGTGTGTGTACGCGCTAAGCTTTGAAAATATTAAATCTAAATTTTAATATATAAGTCTCATACTTCATTATTTAGTACTCTTAAAAAATTTATGTGTAAAATTATTAAAATTTTTTAATTTTTTAAAAATTATCTCAAAAAATTATCTACTTTAACTATAATATTGTCTTGTGTTTTTTGTTCCACCTAAAACGTCTCTTTTTCTTTTATCCACAAAAAACAGCTGAGCTTTTCATCATCATCTGATCTCATGAATTTTCTATTTCTTCCTTGAAATTGTTAAATCTTTGATGCAGTGTGTAGCATGAATAATCAACACACAATTGATTATTGAAAATAAACAAGTTTTAATCCAAAAACAAACATCTTATGTGACACCCATTCCTATTGGCACCTTCATCAGACGACACTATGCTTTGAATCACCCAACTAGGGTACCAATGGAAAGGGAGGCATCACTTCTAAGTCATAAACCTATAAACTATATAAAAGTAATAATGAAACGTCCAATCCAAAAAGATAATCTCATTAAACCAAGTGAAAGATGACCAAGGAAAATAACCAATTACATTAACGTAGGATATATACGTCACACACTCACTTGAAAATTAGTGAAGGTCATGACTATAGGGTTATATCTCAATCCAAAGAAAAATAAGCTAAAAGTATCAGTTTGATTAATAAAAGTGAAATTTTGTCTTAAACAAACTCTAAACAATTATTTATACCATAAGGATAATAAGTATAAAATAGGAAAAAATAAATATCAAAAGTAACAAAATAAGAAAAAATTTAAAAACAATCAACATAAAGTTTTTGTAGCACACGATAGTGTTAATGTGACGCATGACCATGTATCTCTGATTCTTATAAAGCTCAAAACTTTTGCTCTCAGTCATAGTCATTTATATTAAGATGCAATAAATTTTCAACTATAAGATGAATGGCTTCAAGCATAGTCATGTCTGCAAAGGCACACAGTCGTGCACTATCCTTTAAAGGAATTGATGCCCCATGTCGATCAACTCCACTTGCAAAGAACTCATCATTGAGTTACTTTTTAAATATTCAAGCATTATAATTGGCTAAAAAAAGTACAATGTGCAACATTTAAGGTCCTTGAGATTCCCATACAATTTGGCAAAACTACCACCTCATCTTTAACGTCAATCACCTTGAACTGCTCATGCTTATCTATTTTCATCTTGCACTTGACATTAGTTTTCTTTAGCATGCTCTTAACATCCACTTGTACTTATTGGACTTGTTTTAAAGAGTCACCAACTGCTACACTAAAACCTATTGCATAATGAATAATTTTATTAAATGTAGACTTTACTTATGCTTTGATAACATCATATGGCTTTGGTTAATCCCTTTTAAAATGTCTAGTTGATCCACTTCTGCATAAATTTTGCACCTCCACTAGAGGTTAACCTCTCACTAAGTCTCTACTATTATCCTCTTCTTTTACTATCAATAAGTGCACTTTATAAGCCTTATTACACTCTCTTGCAAATGTGGATAATTCATGCTCAATAGTTAGAAAGTTCCTT